>JAZHYW010037871.1:0-25090 GCA_037355805.1 Ixodes ricinus | reverse complement strand
ATCCTTCCATTTTTTCACACCGACCTCTTCCGAATGTGAAATATTTTGCCTTGTAGCAATAAATATTTTCTTGTCTTCATCTTTGTATGTGATTTGTCTTTTGTGATTATTAAAACATCAATTATTCACAATAAAAAAATTGCTCGTGTATTTCAAAGGCTTTGCTGAAGGATCTCTCTGTCTTCGTTTTGTAACTCACGCAGTAAGGTACGCCCGCGGGTGTGGGGCAAAGCTTATGCGCTTTGAGAGTGAACTCAAGGGTGTACCTTGCGCGTGAGAACGTAAAAAAACTAATATATGTGATAAATGAGAAACGTGCTGGCAAGGCAACCGAGCACACGCTATTTTTCATTTTAACGGAGGGGATACAAGTGAGTGTATTTGATTATTTGACGTGTAGTTTTATGCACGAGGCGCGTATACAGCAGATGTCGCATATTCCCCGCGCGCATGTGCACAGTTGCAAGTAGTATTTGACGCTTATGAAATGTGTATGAAGTAAACCAAGCTGGTGAACTGACAAAACGATCGGTGATGCTAAAAATTACCGAAAGGTAGTGTTTTACACGCATAGTGGTGTCATTTATTTGCCTAACTCCAGCGATGCCGATTCTCCAAATGAACTTCGTTCAAGATACTAAACCGTTTTAGTAGAGCGTACGTTAAATTGCGAGCCTTCCGGGCGTGTGCCCAATTCATGCTCAAAGCGACGGCACGAGCTCCCGCTTGCAACGCACTCCTTGCCCACGAAACTCTATTTAGACGCAGGGAGAGGTGCATTCTATCGTGTGCCTGCTCTCAGCTTTTGCTGCAATAAACGGGTAAACGAAATATATTTTCGCAGTGCATGCCGATGTTCCAACAAACTCAACTGTTTTTTTTGTTTTTATTAATCGATTGCGTTTAGCGGAATTGGAGAAAGCTTGTCTTCACGCCCGAGCGATTCCAACTCTGCTCGTGCAGAGTTGGATTTGCCGATAGAGACGTCTTCCCGAACTTTATAACTCCAATAAAGGCGCATAAACGCTAGTTTCTTCATGTTAGAAAACAAAACTCTCTTTATAGTAGAAAAAAAAAATCTAGTCCGCCGTATCCAATTACATGAACGGCCAGGCACCCGGTTGTGCCCGGCACACAGGCGCGCGCCGTCGCGCGCGTTGCGGGCCCAGCAGCCCAGCTCAGACATGGCGGCGGGGCGTAGCGCGTGGCGCGGACATAGGGCGAGGAGGATTGCCGTCGATGGAAAGGAGGAAAACGAGGGGAGAGGAGGAATTGCGCTGCGGAGCATCGTGTTGGTTCAAAGAGTCAGTTGCGTGCTGACGTCGAGAGATGGCGCCGCAGAAACTTGGAACGCTCGCCGCTCGCCGTTTATTTTTATTTTTCACACTTGAAGGAGAGGAGACTAGAGGAGGAGAGTTGCGCGGGCGCGCGCGGTGTGAGGAGAAGCGAACGCACGCGCAGTGCACGCAGCTGGTAGAGAG
Organism: Ixodes ricinus; assembly: GCA_037355805.1. NCBI lineage: Eukaryota > Metazoa > Arthropoda > Arachnida > Ixodida > Ixodidae > Ixodes > Ixodes ricinus. Next base: position 23,609 of record JAZHYW010037871.1, on the reverse strand, counting down.
AGAGAGTGGAGAGAGTAACGCGCAGCTGTTGGAGAGAGGGAAGGAGGAGAGTTGCGCGTGCGTATTGTGAGTGCGGACTACGACGCCGACGCCAACGCCGCGGGACATAGACCCGAGCAAGAGATGCTCCGCATCTAAAAAAGCGGCGTCCGGTGGCCGCACTCGCAAAGCGGGGATGCGCGATCCAGCAATTGATCCAGCAGTGTTGGTACATGGTTTTAATTAGGGGTGTCGCGAACCGGTCGAGGTTCGAGTTCGACCAGGTTCGACTTTTTCGAACTTGTGAAAAGTTCGACAAAAGTTCGACTCAGGTTCGACTGCTATGCGCATGCGCGACAGGCTGGCCAGTTGGCTTCGGATTGGATGGTGATGGCTAAGGGATGAATTAAGGGTAGCACCAACGTTACTAGAACCACTCAGTTGGGAAACTGCCATAGAGACTGCTCTGAAAAAGTGGCACCGATCCGTCCACGAGAACCGAGCTAATGGCGATCCCAACGCCACCATTTCTCCCGCAGCGGCCAGTCCAGGAACTGCACGTGACTTCCATTTTCGTTGTAATCGGCCATTTTGGGACCAGAACAGATACTGTGGAAGGGGCTTCGAGGTACCGCCCCCGACTCCCAAGCGGACGCGCCGCGGTTTACTACCGTGGTTAATATGCGCCTAACTCAGGACGCGATAACTGAAATTCCCGCTGAGGCACGGTTGTATAAAAACAATATTAATTATACTGCAAAACCTTGCGAACTAAAGATTTTAGAAAACAACACGCGGCCCCCATTTTGTACTAAACTCCAATAAAAGTTACTGCAAAAAGAGTTTTTTCCGTTAGTTTTTACGCAAAAACGTGCTTTCTAAAAGCTCAAGGCGACCACAGTTAAGACAAATGATACAGAGTGGCGCTGTTGTCGCATTTAGCTCGGTCTCGGTGGACGCCAGCGGCCCAGGTTTCAACGGTGAGTTTCCCAACTCGAGAGTAACGTAACGTTGGGTAGCACTGATTGGTTATTTCAGTTAATACAGTACAACAAATTAAGTTATTAACTTCTTCAGTGATTAGAACTAGTTCCTTTTAATTGCAGCTGTTCATAAAATTAAAACAACCCTTTGCATGAAAAAAAATTTCAAAACGTAGACATGCTCGTATCAAGGTCTGGCCACACTGTCCACAAAGTCGAACCAGTCGAATCTGGTTAAAAGTTTGAAGGTTCGTCGAACCGGTTCGACCCAGTAGAACCCCGAAAGTTCGACCTAAAAATCCGGTTCGACGAAAATTCGTGACACCCCTAGTTTTAATTAGGGGTGTCACGAACTTTGTTCGCGACACCCCTAATTAAGGGGGGTCGAACCGGATTTTAGGTCGAACTTTCGAGGTTCCTACTAGGTCAAACCGGTTCGACGGACGTTCAAACTTTTCACCAGATTCGACCAGTTACTTCGTGAACAGTGGTAGATGGGTCGTCGTACGACAGAGCCCCCAACAAGCGTCCCTTACTCCTCGGGAAGTCTTTTTGGGCGAGCCTTTACCGTCGCCCGTGATCTGTGTCTGAACGGTGGTTCTGAAATTATCTTGGCATACTCAGTGAGGAAGAAAGCAAACCTAACAAATCTAATGGCCATTATCAACCGCCAAATGCGCTTGGAATTCTTTCATTTGGCGTACCGCATAGGGGTTCGGCGCCTCCGCCAAACTGTGCGACATTCTTCACGCAAGTGCTCGACTGTTGCTTTCTTCAAAGCGTTTTTTGTATGTGTTAATGCGCCTATATCATTGCAGGATAACTTCATGCGATATTGTATTAGTCGAGTCCAAACGTGGACTTCACGTCGTGCAGTGCTGCGGGTCAGTAGTCTCAGTACAGCTACAAAGGGATAAGAAGTGTTCGATTTTAGCTTTTCAAAGGCGTCTCCCAGTTTTACCTCGCGTACTCGGGCGTATTAAGAAAAACAGTAGTTAAAAAAATGTAATTTCGTCAATGGACGCATAAAACAAGTAACAAACTTTCTGACCAGCAACACTAATGAAAAGTTGCGAGCCCCGTGTACGCGAACTTATTGATTGTTACAGCTTGTTGACTCGTGCACAAGCAAGATCTTCGAGCTTCGCAGCGTCGAGGTTCCCAGCAATGGCTTGTCCACGCGCCTCGAAACGCTAACAGAAAGGCTCGAGTACAAAAATAAACAAGCATCAAGACAAGCTTTACCTATGGTTCGGGCTTGTGCTGAAGCTTCGAGGTCTGGCCTTTAGGATAGTTTAGAGACCCAAAACGATGCGCTCGGGTGTAGAAAACATGAGATAACGGCTGTTTATAATACACGCTCTGTGTATGATTTCTTGTCGGCGTGTCGATTGAAACCGAAACCATGCCGCTCTGCTCCCTGGTAAACTAGTTCCCAGAGTGCAACGCGCGCAGTGTTGCTCGCAGGGATTTATGGAAGTAGCCATTGGCACCACACTTGCCAGACTATTCGAGTTCCAGCTCGACGCTCGCCCTCCCGCGGCGGAAACGGGAAGCGCTCTAGTGATGGTCCCCGCTATTCTCCTGCTCAGCGGGCACGGCGGCACTGCTCGCGATCATGGTTCGCGAAATGTCATTTCCGAATGCAAACAACACTCTTCACTGTCCCAACGTAGTGCTGCAGCCGGCATGGGATTGTATCTTTCTGGAGAGTTTTAGTACTGCGCATAGAAGCAAACACAAGAGGTATGCGTTGCGTTAGACTTCCGTGCCCCACGTTGTGCGTGCGCCTCATCGCCACTGCGCCATCAAAACCGCAATTTTGGGCTCCGCGCACGCGCAGTGTGGTACACGCAAAGCTAACGCAAACACACAGCGCTTGCTTTCGGTCGTATACGTAATACTAAAACTCACTACTGTTTCACCGACTTCCAACGCCAACGAAACGTGCAGCAGTGAGCAGACGTGCAAGCAGGTAAGCGTTCCTTCGGACTGCAAAGGCTGAAGGCCGGTTCAGACACTTGCGTTTGAGTGCGTTTGACTGCGTTGCGGCGAGAACCGAAAGCGAGTCACCGGCACATCTGTGCTTCGTATGAAGCGTGGAATCCAATTCAAGGAATCTTCTTGGCACGCGATATAAGCAGCAGGGATGTCCTGGTGTCTCGCTGCCGCAACGCAGTCAAACGCAGTCAAACGCAACTGTGTGAACCGGGCTTGAGATTGGCAAAACGAAGGAGCGTAAAAATGAAAGTAACTAAATGTTATAAAAAAACTAATAATTAAAAAATGCTTTTTTCTTTGTTTGTTTGTTTGTTTCTTTCTTTTTTTTTTGGGGGGGGGGTGATTTGGCCTGGAGGGATATTAACGGCGACTTTGGACGTTTTGCCGATTGCCAGAAGTCGCTACTTTGATAGCAAAATATACTTTATCCACAATTAATGTACATAATTTTAAATGGATTTCTCACCTTAGCTAGAATGTTTTTATTGATTTTAGACTATTGTTATTTTATTACTTGGTAATTAAAAATATTGCAATTGACTCCGGTGATAATAATTAGCACACTTTTGATTGTCATATTTGTCCGCACGTTTGAAATTAGATCATAAGCAACAAATTATATCAGAGCTTGAAAAATTACGTGATAAAATATCTGAATTTTAATATTATTATTATTAATACAAATCGCGGCAATGTATGCCCTCAATTAACGCCAAGATCACGAAAATACGCCATTAAACCATAATAGTCTTTCCAGAAAGGTTTAATTTTGTTTTCTTTTTAGCATATGAAAAACTGACATCGTTATCAAGATAAACAAACAGTCAAACACTGTATGTAATATAAACTCATATGCGTCACGCGTTTGCTATAAAAAACGCACACACACTTTAGCTGTCTGACTTGAATAGACTTCTTCCAAAACCGACGCGCCCCATCGCGGCAAAATACCACGCAGTGCACTCTGGAAACTAATTGGCCACTCAGTTTCGGTTTCGACTGAGCAGCTTCATCTCACGCTATCACGCCGTGACCGAACGTGCTGCTTGCGTTTTCGATTATCTGACTTTTTACGAACGTACAATACCACTCATTCTCGAGCGATACAAAACGAAGACCGGGGCACTTTCCTTGGCTCCCGAAACTCCGGATATTGTGCGTGCGTATAAACGTAGTAAGACGTGGCTTAGTCACCTCACCCCAAGATTGCACCTTTGAGCTCAACGTCAGTAATCCCGTCTAGTACCAGTGAACTACAACTGAAATTTGGTCACCTTGAGCCCTACACGTATTTTGTTTGCCAAACGTCAGCTTCTTGTTACTTCATTGGGCCAAAAGCATGCCGTATCCTCACAGGAGTATCAAAGTTGAGCCCAGCGTTGGCGCATACAAAAGTTACTATGATGTCTTCCTCGTGTCATCAAATATCTCACACTCAAATGTTATGCTGATAGAAGATAAAGTTTTCGCAAACGCTGAGATCGGCTAGCTACGACGGAGGCCCTAACAAGCGTCCCCTACTCCTCGCTAAGCCTTTTTGGGCGAGCTTTTACTGACGCCCAAGATCTGTGCCTGCACGGTGTGTCTGAAATTATCTCGGCACACTCTGTCAGGAAGAAAGCAAACACATAACAAATGGTATACGGCCATTAGCGACCATCAAATGCGCTTTGAATAATTTCGTTCGTTTGGCGCACCGCATAGGGGAATTCATACCCGTCCGGCGCACTTCCGGCGAATGGTGCGACATTCTTCGCACAAGTGCTCGACTTTTGCTTTCTTAAAACGGCTTGTATGGGCGAATGTGGCTACATGATTGCAGGATAACTTTATGCGCATACGCGATGTTGAATATTGGTGGAATGCAAGCGGGTGGGGGCATCACTTCGTGCAGTGCTGCGGGGAGTGCAGATAAGAGATGAGAAGTGCGTTAAAATTGAGCTTTTCAATGGCGCCTCCGAGTTTTACCTCGCGTACTCAGGCGTATTAAGAAAAACAGTATTTGCAAAAAGTTGTACATCGTCTATGGACGCACGAAACAAACAAACTAATCAACAACACTAATGTAAAAGCGCGAACTAGATGTATGCGTACTTCTTGGTTGCTACAGCTTGTTGATTCTATACACAAGTAAGATCCCCAAGCTTCGGAGCGTCGAGATTCCCAGCACTGGCTCGTCCGCATACCTCGAAACGCTAACAGAAAGGCTTAAGTACAAAAATACAAGCATGCTTTAAGACAAGCTATTGAACAGGAGATCGAACTATAGGGGCCCTCTGACCCGTTTGTTGTCTCCATACTCGGTGTTTACTCAACACAAGGCCTGTGCACATGCCCAGAGGCCTTATGGGCATGTCCATGTCATCTTCTACAATAGAGCGCGGGGCACAGTTTAATATAAAAAATACTAACAATTGACGAATCGACGTTAAGTGCCGGATCTATCCTCAGAGAATGCGAGCTTGACCCACTTCGGCTTTTGTGCTGAGCTGGAACCGTGCATGCTGCATTGTTCATGCAGGCCGGAGTGGAAACAAAAGAGCCCTCCTCCCCCTCACCGGAGAACACGAACTCCAGCCGAACGCTGACGCCACGTTCGGTTATGTCGGCCGAGCGCTGAGTCATTGTATTTGTTGTCCCCATCGCGTGTAGTTCTAAAGTTAACCGCTTGGGGCGTCACGGTCGCTCCTCCTCCCAATACGTCTCGGGATTGTGCTGAAGCTGCTAAAGCTTCGAGGTCAGGCCATTTAGGTTGGTTTAGAGACCACAAATGACGCTCTCGGGACCAGAAAACATGAGAAAACGGCCGTTTATAGTCCACGCTCAGTGTATAATCGCTTGTCGACGTGCCGATCGAAACCGAAACCGTTCCGCTCTCCTCCCTGGCCAACTAATTCCCCAGAGTGCAACGCGCGCCGTGTGGTATGCAGGGATTTGTGGAAGTAGTCTATTCCGTCTTTGGGTTGTTGCAGTAAGAAAAGCATTTATTAATTTATACGTTTTGTGGACATATTGTAAAAATTGGAATTATTCTCTTATTTTTTTGTGCTGGGAATAATGTTAAACCAATTAATCATCTAAATACCCAAAAAACCCAATAAAGGGCCCGCAGTTCATTATTTTCCATGACAATTATCTGAGGGAGAGAAGGCAGCGAGTACCCAGAAATATCAGCACTGATTTTTTCAACAACTACAACAACGACAAATATCAGCCTGGATCGAACATGTATGTCACAAAATAAAGTTTCCGCGAACATCTTCTCTAAATAAATAATTAGGATGTGAGACACGTCTTGAGTTATGAAAGAATCCGAAATTAAAACTTATATTGAGAAATTAAATCCAACATAGAGGTTAGTTTCGGTTTCGCTCCAGAATTAAAACGCGCATCCTTGCGTAAATATTACGCTAAACACCGTTCTTGTTTTAGGCTAAAGAGGTGACCTCCGCTCAGAAATAGCATAGAGTTATTACAATAAACGCTAGAGGCTCAGCTGGCGCTAGTGTCTACGGGACTTCCGGTTGCAAATTGAAGCAGACAGCATGCAGTCTACATTTCCAGCCTCCTGTGTATTCCTATGGGAAAACGCGCGTGAATTTTGTCTCTTCGCCGGAAAATAACATGAATAACTTTTGTCATTTCGGTTGTACCGGATAGTATGTACCTTTATTGGTATTGTGAAAGTGTAATTGCTTTAGTTACAGCATTTTCTTTACCACTGAACGATGTTAAACTTCGCTCTATTTCAGGCCCAAACCTCTGTTTCAAGGAAGGTATGTGAAAACGAGCGACGATTCTAAGCAAACTAACGATCGAAAGGAATGTAGAGTGTGTTCAAGGTTTGCTAGCATTTCGGTGGTGCTTATATATTGCTAATATGCCCGTCCTGTCATTGGATGAAAATGACTCCGTCGTGCATCTTTACGATCGGTTAAAGAAACATTCGAACGCAAAAAAATAAAGCACGTGAGCTACGAAAGGTGTGTCTTTTTATTATTTCCTATGTCGGGCAGTTTTTATCGGGCACCTGCTCTCTGGCTCTCCCTATTTGCAAAGATTTGGAGCGTGCGGGTGATGATTTGAACCCAGAACAAGCATCTTCGCACATATTCATGAGCAGAAAGAATAAAGCAGTACTTATTTATTGCAAATCTGACTATATTACGTGGCTTTCAATTTATTTTGATCGTCTGCGTGCACAAGGAGTTACTTATCCAGTGTTACTGCGTAGTTCTTGCCGTCTCTCTTGGTTTTCCACATGTCCTTCGTTCGTTTGGCACGTATATCCCCCATGCTGGAAAGCGTCGACGCCGTGTTCGCGCTAACAGTGTCCGACAGTGCACATAAATACACGTACGAAGCGGTTTTAACACCGTTTTTCATGCCACGAATTTCAAAGAAAAATGCTGTAACTGACCAATTATTTCGTCTGCGTGACTGAGAAATGTTCCAATGTGCCTAGTACGTACAAATTATTCGTGATATTTGCTCTTATAATCGAGCGCAGAGAGAAAATGCACTCGCTTTTTCCCATAGAAATGCATTACCGGAAGTCAATTTCTGACTGCTTGCTGTCTGCTTCAAAATGCAACAGCACACTAGCGCCAGCTGAGCCTCTAGCGTTTATTGTAATAACTCTAGAAATAGTTTGTGTCACCTCGTGTCACTCCTCTCTATGTGTCACTCAGTGAAGCCAGCACGTCCGTTGCAACCTAAGAACCAACGTTACTAAACCACTCAGTTGGGAAACTGCCATAGAGACTGCTCTGAAAAAGTGGCCCCGATCTGTCCTCGCGAACCGAGCTAATGGCGAACACAACGCCGCCGTTTCTTCCGCAGCGGCCACTCGAGGAACCGCACGTTACTTCTATTTTGGCTTTAATCGGCCACTTTTCGGCGCCGAAACAGATACAGTGGAAGAGGTTACAGGGGTGCCACCCCTGTCTCCCCGGCGGACGCGCCGCGTCTTACTACCGAAGTTAAAATGCACCTAGGTCGGGACGCGGTACCTGAAAGCACCGCTGAGGCATGGTTGTATAAAAACAATATTGATTGTACCGCAAAACTTTGCAAACTAAAGACTTTAAAAACATCACGCGCCCCTCATTTTGTACTAAACTCCAATAAATTTCATACAAAAAGAGTCTTTTCCGTTTGTTTTTACCATAGAGTTATTACAATAAACGCTAGAGGCTCAGCTGGCGCTAGTGTGCTGTTGCATTTTGAAGCAGACAGCAAGCAGTCTAAATTTGACTTCCGGTAATGTATTCCTATGGGAAAAAGTGAGTGCATTTTCTCTCTGCGCTCGATTATAAGAGCAAATATCACGAATAACTTGTACGTACTAGGCACATTGGAACATTTCTCAGTCACGCAGACGAAATAAATGGTCAGTTACGGCGTTTTTCTTTCAAATTCATCGCATTAAAAACGGTGCTAAAACGGCTTCGTACGTGTATTTTTGTGCACTGTCGGACACTGTTAGCGCGAACACGGCGTCGACGCTTTCCAACATGGGGGATATACGTGCCAAACGAACGAAGGACATGTAGAAAACCGAGAGAGACGGCAAGAACTACGCAGTAACACTGGATAAGTAACTCCTTGTGCTCGCAGACGATCAAAATAAACTGAAAGTCACGTAATATAGTCAGATTTGCAACAAATAAGTACTGTGAAGATGCTTGTTCTGGGTTCAAATGGTTCAAAGGATCACCCGCACGCTCCAAATCTTTGCAAATAAGGGGAGCCAGAGAGCAGGTGCCCGATAAAAACTGCCCGACATGGGAAATAATAAAAAGACATACCTTTCGTAGCTCACGTGCTTTATTTTTTTGCGTTCGAATGTTTCTTTAACCGATCGTAAAGATGCGCACGACGGAGTCATTTTCATCCAATGACAGGACGGGCATATTAGCAATATATATAAGCACCACCGAAATGCTAGCGAACCTGAACACACACTACATTCCTTTCGATCGTTAGTTTGCTTAGAACCGTCGCTCGTTTTCACATACCTTCCTTGAAACAGGGTTTGGGCCTGAAATAGAGCGAAGTTTAACATCGCTCAGTGGTAAAGAAAAATGCTGTAACTAAAGCAATTACACTTTCACAATACCAATAAAGGTACATACTATCCGTTACAACCGATATGACAAAAGTTATTCATGTTATTTTCCGGCGAAGAGACAAAATTCACGCGCGTTTTCCCATAGGAATACACAGGGAGGCTGGAAATGTAGACTGCATGCTGTCTGCTTCAATTTGCAACCGGAAGTCCCGTAGACACTAGCGCCAGCTGAGCCTCTAGCGTTTATTGTAATAACTCTATGGTTTTTACGCAAAAACAAGCTTTCTAAAAGCTCAAGGTGACCACAGTACAGACAAATGATAAAGAGTGGCGCTGCGGTCGCATTTAGCTCGGTCTCGGTGGACGCCAGCGGCCAGGTTTCGACGGCGAGTTTCCCAACTGAGAGTTCTATACTTCGTTTCAGCTTGGGTCCAGACGCAGGCGATGTTACAAGCGCGAGGCTCCGGGCTTTCAGCGTCCCTGCCAAGCACGCGCGCTCGTGCAATGCAAGCACTGTTCAGGGCCACACGCTCGCGCTCGTAGCATCGGCTGCGTCTGGACCCAAGCTGAAACGAAGTATAGTAACGTCGGTAACGTTGCTAAGAACGAAGGGCGAGGGTAAGACGGGCCGGGGAGGAGGAAGCAGACGGAACGCAGGCTCAGCAGAGAAAATTAGTGAGTCGCGATCGTTTTTCGAAGACGTGGTAGGCAACTGTAACGTGGCAGAGCTTGCCTGCATAGGGTGCCTGTAAATTGCACACGAGTCGGAAATGCGACCATCTAATGTCCACGGAAACTAATAGCGAGTTCGTTTCACGGCACTCGTGTCCACGCGTGCCCACTCGCGGCGTAAAGCGAGTTCGTTTCGGCCGTCACTCCACGAGTGATTGCACTCTCCGAGTTCGTTTCAGCGGCGGCACCCCACGCGTGCATGCACTCGCTGCACCGAGAAAATCGGAGTGCGCCAAAATGCAATCCCGTCATGCCTCGCTCCGGCGAAGCCGGCGAGGAGCGGGAGCAGACGACGAGGGTTCGTCTGCTACGATTTGTCGCGGAACCGAAACGAAAAAAAGTAGATTTTTTGATAGAAATCTCGTCCCGCGGGCAACGGAATCAAACGCGAGCTTGAATTGTGAGCGTCTGCTATTTCATGAAGAAAGAAATTGACAAACCGTGCTTTATTTGGAGGTTTTAAGTCGTTCTGTTGCCGTACAAACGCTGAAATATACCAGTGCGTAAAGAAATGCCCAGAACAAATGCATCAGCGGCCCCGAGATGTTTATCACCATCCCTGTGCGGGTGAAAAATTCAACATTTGTCGACAAAACTCCCCAGCAGAAACCTCTGACTGCCCAGTAAGCATCAGAGAAAGCTAAACATAGTGACTTTACCCGAGGCTTGGGCAACGTCATCATGTTTAACATTTACCTACGTCAGCTAACTTGCCCCGTCGTATTTTGTTCGAGAAAGCTCTCGTTCTCGACGTCCTCGCCAAGGCTAATATCTGATTCACCTGTAATGAAGATCGAAATCGAAAGTCACACGAAAAGTTTTGCTGGATATTCCAACAGTCTAGTTTCAAGCCGTACCCTTTCAGTGGTTCACGCAAAATACTATGCTCAAACGGATCAAGCTTCTGCTCGGACCGCATCATCAGTTTTCTTCAGTGTAAACGGTTACACGAATTGAAAGATCGCAACCAGCTGCTTTGTAGACAGCTGGTTGCGGAAACTTACGCCGTCTGTAAATATTTCTACGACAGCCGAGCTCCTTGAAGTCATCGCAACTATAAACTACAGGTTGCAGCGACCAACAATTTTAGATAAACGTTGGTAGCGACTGCACTCTCGCATTCCCACCCATCATTACGAACAAAAAGGCGCTAGTTTCGGTTTGAGGTCGGTACCTTTTCGACAACATAGATGGCGGCAGCATCAGTCTTCTGCACTCGGTGCGCTTGGCGAGTTCGTTTGAGTCCAGTTCTCCGTGCAACACCCTGCGAGTGCGATGCATTCTGGGAGAGAACTGGAACGGTGCCAGTGCGTGTGAAACGAACTCGCTATAACGTTGACGGAAACTAATAGCGAGTTCGTTTCACATGCACTGGCACCGTTCGGAGTTCTCCCAGAATGCATCGCACTCGCAGAGTGTTGCACGGAGAACTGGACTCAAACGAACCCGCCAAATGCACCGAGTGCAGAAAACTGATGCTGCCGCCATCTATGTTGTAGAAGGTACCGACCTCAAACAGAAACTGGCGCCTTTCTGTTCGGAGTGATGGGTGGGGATGCGAGGAGTGCAGTCACTATCCTACAAACGTTGAACGCTGCAACCTGTAGTTTATAGCTGCGATGACTTCAAGCAACTCGGCTGCCGTAGAGATAGTTACAGCTGTCTACAAAGCAGCTGGTTGCGATCTTTCAATTCTTATAACCGTTTACACTGAAGAAAACTGATGAAGCTGTCCGAGCAGAAGCTTGATCCGTTTGAGCATGGTATTATGCGTGAACCACTGAAAGGGTACGGCTTAAAACTAGTCTGTTGGAATATCCAGCAAACCTTCTCGTAGGACTTTCGATTTCGATCGTCATTACAGGTGGATCTGATCATCATATTGGCAGCTTGGTGGGGACGTCGAGACGAGACTTCTCGAACAAATACGACGGGGCAAGCTAGCTGGTAGGTAAATGTTAAACATGATGATGTTGCCCAAGCCTCGGTCAGATCACTATGTTTAGCTTTCTCTGATAGCTTATTGGGCAGTCAGAGATTTCTGCTGTGGGAGCTTTGTCGACAAGGTATTCAATTTTTCACCCGCACACAGATGGTGATAAACATCTCGAAGCAGCTGATGCGTTTGTTCTGAGCATTTCTTGACACACTGGTATATTTCAGCGTCTGTACGGCAACAGACGCGACTTAAAACCTGCAAATAAAGCACAGGATGTCAATTGCTTCCTTCATGAAATAGCAGACGCTCAAAATTCAAGCTCGCGTTTGATTCCGTTGCCCGCGGGACGCGATTTCTATCAGAAAATCTACTTTTTTCCCTTTCGGTTCCGCGACACATCGTAGCAGACGAACCCTCGTCGTCTGCTCCCGCTCCTCGCCGCCTCGCCGGAGCGAGGCATGACGGGATTGAATTTTGGCGCACGCCCGATTTTCTCGGTGCAGCGAGTTCATGCACGCGTGGGTGCCGCCGCTGAAACGAACTCGGAGAGTGCAACCACTCGTGGAGTGCCTGCCGAAACGAACTCGCTCTACGCCGCGAGTGGGTACGCGTGGACACGAGTGCCGTGAAACGAACTCCGCTATAAGTGTACTGTGAACCTAGTGGACGAAGTCGAAGAACGAGACAGCTCGTAGAAGTCAGTAGCCAGCCAACTGGATTTTAATATTTTGGCATGCCGATCCAATCCAGTGGGCTGGCTGGGCTGGCTACTGAGGCAGACTGAGGCGAGTACCGAGTTATGGTCAGGGTGCTATGGTACTGAGTCACTTTTCCGAGCTGCTATCTTGTTCTTCTTTGGCAACCACAGCAGAATTAGTTACGGAACGAGACAGCGACCTGATTGCAGAGCGACTGGAGGTGACGCCGGAGGCAGAGTATGAACGCTTAATGGGGCGTGTACGACAGGAGCTGAAGAAGAAAAGGCGCAGAAGTACAGCCTGAAACGATGGTGGGACCGGGATGTACGGGTTGCAATTAGCGCCAGAAAGGACGCGTGCCGCAAACATCGGACGGCGGTGAGAGCCCGGTGGCCCGAGCAGGCACGGAGGAGCCTTTGGGGAATCTACAGAGACAAGAAGAAGGAAGCGGCAAGCTTGATCCAGGAGAAGCTTCGCAATGTGGACCGAGGGTTCCTGGAGGATCTGAGAAGAAGTGGTCGGGATGCACCAAGAAAATTCTGGAGACACGTGCAGAGGTCTAACAGGCATGCGACGCCCAAACAGCTGCTGCGTCACCCGGAATCAGATGTCCTCCTATCAGAGACGGAGGGCCTGCAGTTTGTGGCGACGCAAGTCGCTGCCGCGTTTGGAAGAAAAGAAGGCGAGGTGGACGAAGTAGAGGTGATCCAGGGACAGAGGAGGTCGACTCGCATGAGTGGTTGGGTCCTATCGGTGAGGCAGAGCTCAAGAACATCGTAGGACGGATCCAGGCAAGCACGGCGACAGGAATGGATGGGTTTCTAGCATCTCTTCTCAAGAAGCTGGGCCCAAGGCAGTGCCTTGCATTGAGGAAGTGCTTCAGTGAAATGCTGAAGACTGGAAAGATACCTCAGGACTGGCGCCACGGTCGAATGACTTTCTTGTATAAGGGTGCTGGGGAAAGGAGTCGATTATCATCGTACAGGCCGATCATGGTGACTTCGGTGCTGTACAGAGTCTTCGCCCAAGTGCTACGGAGGAGAATACAGGCATGGGCGGAAAGAGAGGGACCCTTGACGAACTGCAGAATTTGTTCCGCAGAGGAACCTGTCTGGTGGATAACTTGTTTGTTCTTACGCAGTGCATTGAGATGGCACGCACGGAGGGCGGGAGCTATGGGTGGCCTTCCTCGATGTGGAGAAGGCATATGACTGCATCGAACAGGCTGCACTGTGGCAGTCGCTATGCAACAAAGGACTTCCTGGAGAGTGGTGGATCTCTTGCAAGAACTGTACGCGGGTACGAAGGTGGTGGTGGAGTGGCAAGGGATGCGGTCAGGGATGGTGCCTATAGGCCGGGATCTCAAACAGGGCTGTCCGCTGTCCCCGCTGCTCTTCATGCTTTTCATAAGTGAAATGGAGGCCGGCTTGGAGGGATGTGGGCATGTTTTTGATGTGTCATTCATGCTAGATGGACGGAAGGTGTCTCAGACGCTCCCAGGTCTGCTATACGCAGATGATATTGTGCTGACGGCGAGCTCGAGGCCCGGTCTGCAGGAGCTTCTGGATACGTGTACGTGGCATGGGGACCGGCTCGGACTACGATTCAGCGCCCAGAAATGTGCTGTGTTACATTGGGGGAGTCTGGGGGGACAGACGGAAAGTGAGCCGGTAACCCTGCGAGGGAAGAGCATTCCGTTCGTATCCGCATACCGTTACCTGGGAGTCAGGCTGTCGACGGATCCAGACTATTTGGCGTAGTATGAGCAGGGGGTGCGAGAGAAGGCGCTACAAGGGGAACGCGTCCTCAAAGCCAAGGCTCTATAGTCATTTAATAGATTGGAGGTGGTACACTGCCTATGGAAGGCAGTGACGGTGCCGGGACTGACGTTTGCGAATGTGGTGCTGTGTTTGCCAGCCGCCACGCGGGAGTACTTGGAGAGGAGGCAGCGCGAAGTGGGAAGGCTGGCCCTCGGCGCTCATGGGATGACACCGAACGAGGCAGTGCAGGGCGACATCGGGTGGTCCTCGTTTGAGGCTCGTGAGACGGTGGCGAAGCTCAGTTTCGAAGTGCGAGCCTGGGGCCTCGGACAAGAGTGGTGGGTACATCAGATGCAGAGGTGCCTACTCTACACCGGGGCGGCAACCCGATGGACGAGGAGAGTCTGTGCGCTGTTGAACAAGTATGGGGTGCCGCTGCCGTCGATCAACAGGCTGGAAGATACAAGCATAGGATTGAAGGAGCTGCGTGAGCACGTCAGAGCTGTGGAGACCCGGAGGTGGGAAAGAAGGGCAGCTGACAAGCCGGCACTCCAGACCTACATCAGCCAACAAGAAGGAGATCTGCAAGGAGCAGTTCTTCGATAATACACTGGGGAGCAGCCTGCTCTTCGAGGCTCGCTCCGGAACGTTGAGAACGAACGCTGTGGCAGGTGGAATGTGGAAGAGTCGAGGCGAGCATGATGTGCGCCATCTGTGGGGAAGAGGAGGGAAACTACGGAACACCTGGTGCTGAGGTGCACGATGCTACGGCCGCTCCAACCAAGTGAAGTGATGCTAGAACAGGCTCTCGGTTTCGTTGGCCAGACCCCAGGAGGGAGACATAGCAGCCAGTGATACAGGGGTGCGGCTGGCTGGTGCGGCAGCAGGGGGGAACGGTGGGAACGTGATTGAGACAACAAAACGGCGACGGGATAACTGGAGAAGGAAATCCTGCGGGGGAGCGGGAGTTCCTCATTCTAAGGACAATTAATGGCTAGGACACATACGGAGAATCCATACTGTAGTTTCCGCCCGTTTAGAAGGGAATAGCCAACAGATCCAAATCCAAAAATTCCCTTGGGCACTAAGGGGTCGTCTTTTTTCCTCGTGTGCAATTCAGAGGAGACCTTCGATTATCTCTGCCATGCCTTCGAAAAGTGCCGCAAGAATCTAGTCTGGTAAGTATGGGGCCTATGGATGCAATCAAAGATGGTCCAGTTCCTCTGCCCGAGACGCTGTTGGAAGGCCATTCTTGGCGATAATTTTATTGCGCTCTCGATTTATCATGGGATGAGATCACACAGCGGTGGCATTGCACTGTTGCAGTGTTTGACTAAACCCCCATTTGCCTGACTCTCAAACGAGAGGCTTGGTAAACGCCGCCGCGTTCGCCCCTTAACGTTCTGATGGCGTGGGCACAACTCCGATATGCATGGGCAGTGTAGGACGCCAAGGACAGTAGTCACTGTCAGGATGACAACGGAAGGGCGTCTCCTTCGAATGCCCGACCTCCAGCTCGCGCTCGTTGCCTTCCGGCGTGCTCTGGCCGCACGAGGCGCCGTTGCATTGTCACAGGCACGGTCACAGGTATGAAGCTCTCACTGGAGGCGGGACACCTGAAAGACATCCCTGCCATTCTCGGTGCCTCAGCTTCGTTGTAAGGCATTGCACTTCAGTGAGATTGATGCGTATTTCGAGTCTGACACGAAATGTATTACAGTCAAACTTATACTTATGTATTCCTTTTTTTCTCACTCATTTAGCTAACAGATAATGTAACTTGAAGGCCAATTCGCATGGGAGAATTCGCTTACATTCTCTGCAAAGCTAGTCCTTGAGCTGGTTGCTACGCTTAATATGAAGCGCAGATGTTCTGGCAATTCTCAACATAAACAGATGTACACTTCTGTAACTAACGTAAAAAAGCGGGGCTGTGTGAACCGAATGAGAAAATCTGCAATGTCAAGTGTTCACGAGCCTCCTTAGGCTTGACTCCTACACAAGCAACGCTGATCATCCTCCCTCGTATCTATGCGGGTGACCAGTAAGATGGCAGCATTGTAGTCGGACATATTAGTCAGTGCTATGATCCTTAATGTTCGAACAGGGGTTTAGTCGGCCTTGATTTCGCAAAAATTTGGTTTTGCCTCGTCTGTGCCCTCTCCTACCCAGAAGGAGCAGGTCTCAACTGTGCCTGTTCAGCCTATAGCAGCTCGGTCACGTCGGTGACGGCAAGGTAAGTGAACCGCCCACCTCCTCATTCACATTGCTTTGCGTGAGTAGGAAAATGTGCCATTTGAGACTTGCTCTAAATTCTGAAAACCTATCCCAGATCAAATTGCTTAGCACTGGCCCGACACAACATGGACCTATGTTCTTTGCGTGTTTTGCCGCCCAAGCCAAAACTTGGCTTCGCCTTATATTTTGGTTCATTGGACAGCCATTTGTCCATTATAAAACAAAATATGAATGCCTGACGAAAAGGCCTAAATTAGAATCGCCGAACGTTCTAGAGTGTGGAAACCCTCAGGTTTCTTTTCACCTTTGTGTTACAGTGTCAGAATCAAAGGCTTCAAAATACAGGTCCTGTTCAATCAAATTGGCACAGACAGAGCTGGCAGAGCCTACTAGGGGTTTTCAAACACTAGAGGCATGAATCTCTCCCTTCGCAGGCTAGGTTGTGGGTTCCGTGCTTGCGGCATATGCCGATAACCCCCGAACCGCTTTTATTAAAATCTTAGAAAACCAAGAAAAACCATAAGACAAACCCATGCTTCACTGAAAGAAATTTATATCTACAGCTTTGTCTTGTGTTTACCCGGCGCACAGGACGCCCCTTCGAGGCTGCTGCTTTCTTCGGGATGTCCAACTATATTCAAGCCACATGCATGTTTCCTGAACCTTGGGGAATCTCTTGGCCATGTCCCGTTTTCTTCAACTTAGAGGGACACTCAAGTGGATTCTGGGATTGTCTGTTTATGTTGATCAATAACTCAATCTACAAATCTAAGCATCCTAAAAAAAAAAAAAAAATTCATGGGCGGTTGATTTTCTTATTGAAAATTCAATCAAAGATTGTGACACCCCTCTTGGGTCTGGTATGGGCACGTGGTATGTCCTTTAAACAGTAGTGAATGGACGCGAATTGGGACGTAGGTTCGAGGTCGCGGAGGCCAACAAAATGTCCGGGATTTCACATTAGTCTTGGTAGAGCACTGGGTCAGTGGTGCTGAGGGGAGTGCAGGTGAAAGGCCCATCATTGGTTTGGCACCTAAAACTCCCAAATTCGACTCTGTAGCTCTATTGCACTTCATGCATTGTTGAGCCTTTTACCTGTGCAAAGGTTTGTTTTTGTACATAGTGCTTACAACTAAAATAGCCTTCTGTTTCTTTTGGTGCATGCAATAGAGGATGTTATTTCTTTTATCTAAAACTGTGAATAATTGTGAGTATAATAGGAAATAAACTTAGAAACGTAAAAATCCAAGTCAAACCGAAGTAAAATTTTATATACTACCAATATGCAATAAAGAAATAAACTACATTTTGAGATAAACATAAGCCACAAACCCCTCCCCCTCAAATTTCACACACAAGGAAGGAAAACTTTTAAAACACAATACTTTAGTTATGAGCTACTTACAGGGTGTGATAAAAAAAACTTTCAGCCTTTTTACATTAGTGAAGAAGGAAGGCCAGCGAACCTGCACTATGGGGGGAATGAAGTAATGGCCGTCCACAAGTCAGTAAGCCAGATTGGAAAGGCTGGAAAGGTTGCCGCGATCTATGAGCAACGACGGCAAGCAGATAACCGGCAAACACAACACTCTGGACAGTTATCGCCATCTATGAGCAACGGCAGCAACCAGAGTTTTGTGTCGACATTTGTTTGGTACCGGACACAATCCTGGGGAACCTAGCCCTTAAAGGGGGCGGGGCGGCCCGGGCCCCATGGGCTTCCCTCCCTGGCTACGTGCCTGTTCCCAAGCATCACTATTTTCTTGTGCACGCTCTCGTTTCCCGGGGAAGCATGTGCATGTGACTTTGTCTTTGTCCTCTGTGTCGGAGACAAACTTGTTTTGACTTTTTTTGGTCCTGAAAGCACTCAACTATAGTAGCTTAACGGGCATCTACAATAACAAGGTTTTTTGTTTTGTTTTTCTCTCAAATTTGTGTAGTTTTATAATTATCACGGCTCAAAGTTTGGTTTCGGGCTTCTACGGCAAAACCGAAATTATCTGGTAGAGGAATGGCAACACTGATCATGAGCCGTATGGCCGCGGCGTGACATCACAAGGGTGCTGCGGCATGCAGTACATCCAGTCAAATGCAGCTCCACCTCGAGGTCACCCCCCTTCTCGAGGTCACCGAAGGTACCGAGGTTCTCCCGAAGGAACCCGATGTCCTCCCGAGGTCCTCGGGTTCCTTCGGGGCAACCCGAGGACCTCGGGAGGACCTCGCGGTTACGCCGACGCCCGACGCCGCTTAAGCCGGAAACGGGCGCCTAAGAGCTGCGCTCTAGAGTAGCGCAGCTAAGAGCTGCGCTACTGTAATAATTTTATGCACAACAAGATTGTATATTATTATATATACAGCGAGAGGTCAGTCAGTCCTTGAGACTTGGCAACACTGATTCAGTACTGTAGAGGAGCAGTTTGACCAATGCAGTATGACCGCTAAACACTGATCTTAAATGTGCATGCTAAATACCTAAGGTTGCCGTGTGCAACGGCCTCAGCCTGATTATTTGAATTCCTTTCATTTAAGCGGTGCAGAAATGGTGCAGGATCGGTGACACATTAATGAATCCCCATGTTATACTTGCAGGTAAATCTTACGCATTTGCCCTGGCATTGTCTCAGAAAAGGTGTGCCGAATCTGCACATTGCTGCTTCGAGGAGAGGGCTTCCAGCCCATCGAGCAAATGTTCGACAGCTTTCACTTTTGCAGAACCATCCATGTTGCATGATCGCTTTGCACAGATGAAACAGCCACTTTAATCACATTGGGTGTTGCTCGGTGTCAGCCAGTCGCATCTCATCCATGTAAAGGAAGCCAGTTTGATGCAGTAGTGTTGTTGGTTTCTTTTGTGGAGCTGAATCTTTTGATCAATCTCAAATTGTAATTATCGTTATTGTGATATCAGTTGGCGTCCATTCTGACCTTGGTCACTTAAATATGGCACATGCTCAAATGTTTTGCATTATCTCCAATCACAGTTTTTGTTTTAGTTCGTTGTATGTCGTTCATTTACAACCGTGTTTTATATTATTTGCTGGTGATGGCCATGTTCCTGTTTATGCTTTCCTGCCTGTGCCACTACTGGGATACACTGACTCATAACAAGGTGAGCGAATGATAATTATTGTTCATGTCATTTGTATCAATACATATTTTTGGGCACTCCCAGTGCAGTTTTGTTTGTTAAAACTGGCCTTTAATACGAGTGATATTGTGTGTAGAACTGCTGCACCAAAAATATAGACCTTTTCACCCTCCTCCGCATGGGCGCTGCCATCTTGGAATCACGTGACGCGGCAGCCATTAGGTTGCTTCAACTTGCTGCTCCGGCTCTCCCCTCCGCGCCATTAGGCGGATGCGTTGTATTCGAATGTTTTTCGTCGCGTTTCAATGCGCTTTCTTTGACGTTACTTCAAAAACTGTAGTCCGATCACGTCTACTCGGCGACTAAGACATCACTGAGGTTTCTTTACAAATAGTAGCGGAACATTCTCAGTAAGAAGCGCGTATATTTATATCGCGCATTTAGGATCGGAAGGCGTCAAAGTCAGCGCAATGAGACTACCTGCATTTCCTGAAAGTATCGTTCTTTGTATTCATAATATACTCGAAAGCCGTTTCTTTTGATTATGCTGAGGAAACTGCGGAGGAGATAGATAACTAACGTTTAACTTGTATTTTATCTGAGGCTGGAAGTAATGATACGTCAACATCAGGCGATTTGTTCGTTCATAATACCACACCTACATCTCTATGAGGGTCTCAATATTTTTTTTTTTCTTGCGACGTAAACATTTGGTGCGTTGGTTACTTAGGAAGTTTAAGAAATCGTATACCGTGCTTCCGCTCCCATTTCGACAGTCATTAAGTGATTTATTGATTATGTTTAGTAACCAGTGCCATCTACTTAATTCATTTTAACACAAATTTCGGACTCCTCGTGTAAGAAACTGCCACCCGACACTTAAAGGGGCCTGCAATGGCTTTTACTAATTTTTAATTTGCACCAAACCTGAGCGCACTGAACGTAGTAACTTAATGACACTTTTCTTTTCTCGAATTTCGATTTATTTTAGAAGTTATAGGCAAATTAAAATTACAAAAACAAGCAAAAAATAACCTCCTTCATGACGTCCTTGGTTGCTTGAGTGGCCGTGAACGAGACGAGGGGTGGTGAGCTGAGCGAGCGCTCACGGCTGCCGTACTCCGTGTCGACGGCGCGAGAGGGCGCCACTAAAGCGTGTTCTGGATAGGCTGTATGTAGCAGGCAGCTAGAGCGGCTCTCATTGCATTTGCTGCGCGATTAAACACAAATTCGGCATGACACTTCATTGGCCACAAACGACAGCAAACACGGGGTAAAGATCAGTTCAGAATGGGAGCCAGTTCGCGCAGCCATACCGCGAAACGGCCAAACCGCAAGACAAAGCTGCTCACCGAAGGCCTTGGGAACGCTCAGAGCCGGCCGGGTCCTTCGGTCCCTACGGCCGCAGCGCCGCCGCGTACATCCGGGACCTTTCCGTGTCGCCGCCTGATCCCACTACTCCTTTCTAGTAGGCGCCGCCTTTTCCACCGATTGGTGGTGGGTATGTCGACGGATCATTTCTTGTTTCCGTACTTTATAAACTGCATTTGTTTCTTTTCTGATCTCAAATACTGAACAAAAACTACTTTTATAAATAATTGAAACGGTTCGCGCCACTTATATTTTGTATTTCGACTAAAAAGAAGCTTTTAGCGGCTCTGACCAGTAGTAAGCCCAGGACCTAAGACGTCACATTACGCGCGCTTTCGGTACCGCGGGTCGCCCCGTCGGTGGAGGAGGTTTCCGCGTCGTCCGGTTAAAATATGACGCACTGATATTTAGTGACTCTCTACCGTGCCCGCTGGCTTGCCCGAACCCCAAGAGACGTGGAAACCGCAAAAAAGGTAGACGCTTAATTACGATTGCAGGGCCCTTTAACAGTAATAGCGTGCACTAAGAAATAACGTTGTTTCTATTTGCAAATCCAAAACGCGGTTTGGGTTCGGCGCATGCACAATAATGACAACGCTTCGTTTTTTGTTTTTTTGCGTATGTTGTTTTAATTTTTTGCTAGTATCGGGGCTCCGCGCAAATTGAAGCCGAAGAAATAAAAAAGAAAAAAAACATCTGCACAACAATCACTTGAGTCCACGATTGTCAATGGCGAATAGACGTTTACTTTTGGTGGCTGGCGATCGACGCCGATATTTAGAAAGCGAATGTGTTCAAACAAATTAATATTTGTTCACACAGGTCCGTGAAGTGGTGCAAAGCGCTAGAATTCAGCCAAACTTTACGAGGTATTTCTCCTCCTGAGCCTTAAAATTTTATTTGGCCAATTTTACGGAAGACAAATGCCAGATTCAATTTGAGGGGCCTGTCACTTATGTCATATCTTGAGTAAGCAAATGTTCATAAAAAATAATTTATTTTCCTAGGGCCAATATCGCGAAATGCTGCTTATGAGTACTTTAGCAGGGTTGATAATTTAGGAAATTTACTACTCGGCCTGTCAACCCATGCCTCGAGTACTGAATTAAAAAAAGAGGCCGAGACGATACTACTTGTTTATATCAATCATCAGCGCCATTACACGATACGTTTTTAGTCAGCGAAGTTCACTAAAGGTTGGGTGCTCACAAACACCAAACAGTGAATAGTAAACTCGCGAGTTCATCTGTTCGGACCGATTCGGCGCATTGCTAATCAAGCTGTCGATATGCATCTTTGCATTCACGTGTTAGTCTCTTTATTGTGTCATCGGGTACGGCCGTATACGATGGTAATCTTCCCTGTACATCAGTCAGGCGTTTCGCAACCGACCATAATCAGATACATAAAAGAGTTGGTAAAACGATCCGCAATTTAGGCTAAAATACATCTCGTAGTCCTCAAAGTGGCTCAATTACCACTGTTTCATAGGTTGTGTGATACAAGGAAAATAATCGTATCACAAAATTAAGCCAAACAACGTAAAACAGCAACATAGCCGCGTTCACGTTGAAATCAAAATCAGCCAAATTGAAGCAACCTAATGGCGCCAAGTGCGTCAGCGCCCTCTATCCGCCGGTGAGGCAACTACTGAAATGAAAAGGTCTATAGTTTGCTTTGCAGGGACAATGCGCCATCTTCTAAACCATACCGGTATAAGGAACCCAATTAATGCCTCGTCACTTTATTGACGAGGGTGTGACTGCTAGCCTTTTGGAATGACCAGTCCTGTGCCAGCCTCCTTGTATGCATCAATGCGACAGCATTGAGATTTCAGTGTGGCCTGGATGTGGCAGATTACCCGTAACTGGTCCTTACCTGGAAACAATCGCTGTAGTGCGCCAGTGCCACGTTGAAGTGAGTGTGGTGTAGTTTTGTTGGCACAGTGGGTGGCATTTGCTCATTTGTTGTCACATAGAACTCAATATACAGGGTGTTTCTGAAAAGTGGGCAAATTCGATATTTCGAAAACTATGCGTCGCAACAAAAAAAAGGCTTGTGTCGGTTTGGTCCTAGGGGCAGGGGCCTCTTTAGGAAAATTATAGAAGTTTAAGTTAATTAAGTTGTTAATTACTTTCGTGTAATTATCTTTTTTAATATTGTGTTTAAGGGCATGGTCCCAATTAGAAAATTGCTCAGCATCATCAAAAAGCACTAAATCAACAAATTGCAGAACGAAGAGAGCACGCGCAGCATTTTGTCGGCTTTCTGAAAAACCGCGCAAATTCGACGGGTTTTAAGTTTGGTTTCTCTATCGCAGCGCATCTCCGCCCCGGCGGCACTGCGCCTCGTGGAGAGATAGTGCAACCAACCTCTGCAGCAGGTTGGTTGCATTATCTCCATCCACTGAGCGCAAGGCCGAGCATGCGCTCAATAGAACGAACATAAAACCCGTCGAAATTGCACGATTTTTCGAGAAAGCAAAACTGCCTGGCGTCATTCTATCGTTCTGCAATTTGTTGATATAGAGTTTTTGGATGATGCTGAGCAATTTCTTATTGAAACCATGCCCTTAAACCCAATCTTAAAAAGTTAATTACGCAAAAATAATTAACGATCTAATTATACCGGACTTTAATAATTTTCCTAAATAGGCCCCTGGTCCGAGACCAAAACGACACAAGCCTTTTTTTGGTGCGACGCGTAGTTTTCGCCATACCGAGGTTGTCCACGTTTCGTGAAACACC
>JAZHYW010037870.1:0-41423 GCA_037355805.1 Ixodes ricinus | reverse complement strand
GAATCCCGGCGTTTAAAGAGGGCAAGGGGTCCCACCTCTGTGATGTACTCTCGGCCGTCCTTGCCCTGAATGGCCTCGACGGCGCAGATGTCGAGGCCGCCAAAGAGCTCCGAGACGGCATCCACCCACTGCTTGTAGCGCTCCGTCATGGGCACCTGCTCCAGGATGGCCGAGCCAATGTTGGCCTTCCAGTTGCCGCTGATGCTCTTACGCCTGCGTCGTGCGTCATCATCATCATCATCATCATCGTCATGCGGTGTACACGCTGAGCAAGCCCACTTAAAGCCCGACCTACAAAAAGTTTTTCCACGAGGTAGGAAAATCGTTCTTGCCACCCCTCTTATTTCCCCCTCTCCCACTGCTATCTTGACTGAGGGGGACCCCTCTGGTTGAGGCCAGATAAGCTCCCTGCTTATCTGGCCCCAAGATACAGCAACAAAACCCAACCCCCTTTCCCCAAAACCTGTATAGTAATAGTAATTCTTCTGTTTAAAAAGACACTGACACCCCACAATTTTATGTTTCTTTTTGTCAGGCGATTTGTTGTGGTGTCTGAAGACTACCCAATCAATATTTTGCTACAGCGTCACAATATTTTTTAATAAAGTAAAAAAGGCAACTACTCAAAACCGGCACCGAAACTGGAATGGGAAGGAAGAAGAAATCTATGGAGAGCTACCAAAAATCACGCAACTGTGCTACTTTTTTTTTTTTAAGTCGCATCTTTGCACTTTTTGGGGGCCACAAAAAATGGGTATCGTATTTTTTTTTCTATATTTAATATTGAGTATGTGCCTTCGATGACCCACGACTTTGATTATATCTTGCGTGTCTGTCTAAACCATAGAGAACTGCACGTGACCACGGAGAAGAGAGTGAGCGCTACTCAAACCAAGCCAGTTTTCGATCGGCGGTTTTCGGACAGAAAGAAAACGAATTTCGAGCCGCAAATTGTCTTCTGGGTAGATGGACTGTCATATGTCACGCGCAAATAAAAACTTTCAGCCTTTCCAATCTGGTGAAGAAGGAAGACCAGCAAAGCTGTACAATGGAAAGTAATGGTCGGCCGCAAGTCGGCAAGCCAGAGTGCAGAGGCTGCCGCCATCTATGAGCGACGGCGGCAACCAGATGCGTGGCTTGCCGCCGTCGCTCATAGATGGCAGTAGGTGTCCAGAGTTCGGTGTCTTCATTTCTTCGTTGGGGACACGATCCTGGGAAAACAAAACCTTGGCAAGCATAAGTAACTTGTCAGTGCCCCTTTAAACAAGCGAGCGACGTTGGCGCCGCACAGGCGACCGAGAGGACAAGCAACCTGCCGAGAGGTACGCGTACGCACACGAAGGCCTTGTAGCTGGTGCCGATCTTCTGGACGTGGAGGTCACAGCGCGTGTCCACCAGGGGCTCGACGACGCAGTAGCTGCCCGTCAGGGCCACCACGCTGGCCACCTCCTGGAAGTCCTGGTTGTTCTCCACCTTCATCTTGCCCAGGCCGCCGTGCGCATGCCCCACCTTCACCACGCACGGGAACTTGTTGGCCGTCAGCTGCGGGGAAAGGGCGCCCGGTCAGGAAAAGCGCTCCGACGCAGACAACGTCGTGTACGCGCTGGAGCCAAAGAATAAGCTATGCTACGAAGTGACGACATTTTGGCCATCTTGGCACTTTCATTGTTGCCAGGTGTCTGAAGCTTTATCCGAAACCACAGGAAACGGATTTCCGTCATCTAGAAACGTTAAAACGGTCTGCGACGGAGCAAAGCGATATCGCCCGAGGTTCCCGACACCGTTATCTGAAGATCAGGAAATAGTATTTTCAGATCGCAATGAGCAAAAAGAGTGTCCGCTTTGAACTAAGCACCAAAGGGGCGATGCACAAGAAAATCTGGAAATAGAGTGGGGGCACTCCACGTTTGGCAAGCAGGCAATCCAACGTACGGGTTTGGTGACCTTTCTGCTAGCTGCACATGCCTCCAGTGTTCACTCTTTTTGTGTGGAAATGAAGATCAAGATTTTGTGGCTCTATCACGTACCACTGTTTGTAAAAGAAATCGCAGCCCAGCATGCGCTTCCAGAAGCCCTTTTCTGGAAGGGTCTGTAGGCCGTTACGAACCCCGGGACTCGGCTTAAAATTGGCTGTAACAATAGGCACCTGCGCATAGCGATTTCGAATTGTCGTCGGAGGTATATCTTATGGTGCATTTTACGTCCTGGAATTTCGAGGCGTACCTCCGTTCCCGCGAAAAATGAGAACACGTGACGTCGTCGACAGTGGCGTTTCCAACTGTTCGATCGGGGTCTCGAGGTCTACGGGCTGCATTCGCAGTGCAAGACGCGAAAAGGAGGCAAAAGCGTTGAACGCTTGCAAGCGTCTCCGCCTCTCTGCCAACCATCTTCCTTACCATGCGACAATGCACACATGCACCCAATGTGCACAGGAGGCATCAACCATTGCAAGAGCTCTGCATGGTTAAAGCGAAGAGACTCTCAAAGTTGTGCTTGTGCCACCATCCCACGATGGGTGCAGCAAGTGGACGATGCTGTTTTCTACTTGCTGCGCCTATCGGGAAATGTACGAGTATCGTCAAAACAAGAAATGACACTGGGCACCTGTAGTACCCATTTCAGTTGGGAAAAAAAACTTGTCAGCAAGGAAGAAAAAAACATCCTCTTCCTTGCTAAGAAGCTTTTATTTTTTTTTTTTAAGTTCTACATGCTCCCACAGTGTCATTCCTTGTTTTAACGATATACAATTATGTTTTGATCAAGGTAACGTCATGTTCTCAAATTTTCGCGTTCTACACCAACCGCCCGCATCACATTCTCACAGAGTTCGAGCTTCCTACGATGCGTAGTTTATTTACCTGGGATGGAAAACAAGGTTCTAGTTTCTCAGAAACTCCCTATACATCTAGCAAGTATTTCAAATGAAGTACAAAGTAAATGAGAGGTTATGTACTTCAACTAAAGTAGTAAGTTCGCCGGGCGCAATGTACTTGAAGTACTATAAATACATTCTACTCTACAAGTAAAGTGCAAGTACATCTTAACACTATCTTTCATAATGCCCTTTCATTGCCCTATAGTTTTCAGTGTGGAAACCTTAACTGTCCCATCGAGCAAAGCCTGTAGTCTGGCAGCGAATTGAGGAAGACATTCCCATTAACTCTGACGCATTATAGTTCAAAGGAACACCACCCCACAGAGAAGCACTCTCCATGGCGCTGTAAAATGCTGCTCTTGCCTTACATCTTTCTAAAATGAGTTGACTTAGTGGTTGTCGAAGATACTTAGCAAGTTTCTCATTTGAACCATATGTTTATTATCACTACTTAAGAAATATAATTAGTAAATTTGAGTTTGTTATTTAGCTAGTTAGTATGCTTTTTGCAATCCATGACGTCTTCCGTGGCTGGCAGTTTGTTCCCAGGAAGAGTTTCTTCTTTATTTTTTTAACTACTCCATCTTTACCGATTTTTGTTACTGGAATGGAATTTTGAATTTTGAAAAACAACACGACGAAGAATGCACGAAACTCGTCATGATATGCGGTTTTATTTTGAAATGTTTACTGTAAGCTAAAATGTTCACAACAATGTTCACAGCTTTTTTCTTTGTTCGTTGCTTTTTTACCACCCATTACGTGCGCGTGCATTGGGCACCATCCCGCTGTAAACAAGTGTTTTTGTTTGTTTCTTCCCTTTAGCGTGCGTGTGCGTTGCGGCAAAGCATGCAACATCCGCCAAATCGCGATGTCCACTCCGCGGCTGCTGTCGCTTCCCTGCAGTCATGGGCGTCGGCAGGGGGTGCAAAGGGGCACTTCCCCCCCCCCCCAAGCTAGAGTGCCTACCCCCCCTCTTCCCCAGCTCTCTCGGGTACGGGGTTGCGAAATAGCTTTTCTAGCAAACAGAGAAACCGAAAGCCAGCCTAAAAATAAAATCCACACACTTTTGTTTCCTTAGATCTTCAACAATAAACACAAAAAAGAACAAGGACTCCCCTCGGTCATTTGCGATCAGCCGCGCCCAGCCGGCAAAAACAGAAAAAAAACAAAAAAAAACATAGGGAGGGACATTTACTTCCGAGAACACCGCAGTCCTGTGTTGTGAGGAATCACAGGCATTCGGGTGAAAGTCAGCAAAATGTCCCAAAAGCATGGCGTCTTCTACACAGAGCGGGATTCTCCCAAAAAGCCCAACAGAACAAATCGGCGTAGCTACGAGTTGGAGATAGTCCGCGCTCCCCCTTCGCTCCGTCTGCGTAAGGAGTGGAGCGAGCGGGGCCCGGGGGGAAGAGGGAGGGGGGGGGGGGGGGGGTAGCTTCGGCATTTTGGGGGGGGTTTCGACCCCCAAGCCAACCTCTTGTCTACGCCGCCACTGCTCTCGCCAGTACTTTGTTTTGTATATGTGCCTTTGGGTTTTCTTCTCCTTTGCCCGTAGCATGTTGCGGTCATGGGAAACGAGAAGAGGGGGTCAAAATCGGGGCCAGGCGTCCTCTTTTGGACAATGAGTTCTGCGAAACGCTGTTCGCCCCATGTCAACAACGATACTCCCCCGGCCATAACTCACGCGGGAGAGGAGTGTCGGACCGTCCTCGTTGACACCACCGTGTTCACACGCGTGACACTCGAATATCTTTGACAGCTAGGGTGGCACACTTTGCTGTCGCTGGCTCTCTCTTCCTGGCCCAGTTGCTTGAAAGGGCCACATTCCGCACCCAATCCCACTTTTTTTATAAAACCGTGGGCTGATATGGATCAGGAGTGAAAATGGATATCAGGAGCTTTTTTAAACGGAAAGCTGAAAGTGATAATGACAATCCATTTTGTGCAACGAAGAAGCACGTAACCTCAGAGCCGTGTCATGACCCGGAATCTATCGATGCACCTGCTGTCTCCGTGACTCCTGATCATCCGCCGGCTTTAAAGAGTCAGCTGGACATTGGCTTTGCCCTCAACTCGACTCGCACAGGTATGTCAACAGTCAAACTCGTCTTTAACTGTGAGGAGTATTCATGCAAAGCTGAGCTTGATCAGATATATAACAACCAATATAAAGATAAGAACCAGCGGGCTAAAATTTTACTCCAGTTCTGAATTGAGACAGAGTGAGCATGGCAAGCTAAGGGAACCCGCGTAGAGGAAATACGGAAAAGTTACAATGGCAACTAACCCTCCGGCGGTAGCCTCGCCGTGCCAGCTTTCCGACACAGCTAACGCAGCTTTCAGATCTCTTCCACGGACCACAACCGGGAAATGCTTCGAATTACGAGCGAAGACAATTTTGTGCACAAAATAGAGTTGTAAATTTGAGCAGAGGCCAACTTGGGGTAGCTTTTAAAAACTTGTATAAACGTCAAATATTGTTCAATGTGAAAATAAAAATTAAGGTATTGTTCATTGCTGTGACTTGCAAGTCAGACGCAAGACAGTGCGTGTGACTTGCGTGCACTGTCTTGCTATCTTATTGTGCACGGTACATTTATGATGCCAATACTTGTTTATAAAATCTTTGCGCTTTTTTCATCTCCGAGAGAATTATAAACTAAGTGGGCTGTTTTGTTGTTTTGCCGCGACATAGACCAATTTCTTTTATTGTGCCGGTACATACCTATAAAAATGTTTTTTTTTTACGTTGAAATTACTGATGCATCGTATTTTTTAAAATAATTGTCTCATAAAAATATCTGTATCTTGCAAGCTGTATTTAGCTCTTTCGTATTTTACTGTGGGACTCCCACTCCCCCCCCCCCCCTTCCCCTTGAGCCCACAGACCCAAAAAGCCCAACAAAATAATTCCAAAAAGGAATTATTTCGTAATTAATCCAAGATCGCAATTGTTCTGACCAATCTGTACCGCACGTATAAAAGAAATTAAGCATATTGTTTGAAGACAAAATGTGGTTTCATTCCTGCCGCAGTTTGCTGCGCAAAAACGCAGCATATCGTAGGTCCTTACACATATTCGAAGCGTTTCTCCTTTGTCCTGTATAATGTATGCATATAAATATATATATTGCAATGCGGCGCCGGACCACTTGGAACATCTGGACATATGCCATACCTTCAACGACACATATTTAGCTACAGCTAAGATGCCATTTCGACAGAGTAAATGCAGTCGACAAATCTGTAGTATCCAAGCACATGTGGCGATGGCCCGTGGCACTGACCGCGAGCGCCACATGTTTTGCACCTGACGTCATCCCGTCAGCTGTCCGGCCACCATCAGAGAAGAGGGGAAGGAGGAACACCCTTCTCACCGCGACTCTCTTTGTGTGTCCCAGACGTCGCTATTCTCCCTCCAGGAGATTAGAGAGGATTGACCCGTCACCTCAAAATTCGTACAAAAAGCAGCCTCCCCTCTCTTTCTCTCTCTTCCGTGGCATTGCGAAATGGACGATGTGACGTCAGTATCGAAAATCTGAGCGTTCCGTTTAGGCCGACACCACGATCGGATTCGGCCAATCAAGCAGCACCAAAAGTGCATCGTCAAGGCGCTCGTTTTCTCTCCAAGTTTGCTCGACTGAACCAATCGCGATCAGTAAAGGCCAATCACGATCAGTAAAGGTCCTGCGTATTTTTTCCTGCGTGTGATTGGTTTATCCGGTGACAGCGAAGCCGCAACAAGAAAACGAGGAGCGTGACGATGCACTTTTCCGGCTTATTGATTGGCTCCATCCGATCGTGGAAAAGTGAAACGGAGAAAACACGCCGAAGACACTTAATACTGCTTACAGTGTAAAGCATTCCTACAAGCAGCGCTCCACGTCTCCCTTTTGCACACGGCGCTCCGGCGCGGTGACATCACGCTCCCGCACTGCGCAGGCGCGGCACACCCGCCGGCTCCACGGCTTCCGTGACGAAGCATCTGCGTTGCTGTGCTTTTCTTTGTGTTTTATTTCTGAGGCGCGTCCACTTTGACCTTGAGCGCCCGCGCCGGCTTCCGTGACGAAGCATCTGCGTTGCTGTGCTTTTCTTTGCGTTTGATTTCTGAGGCGCGTCCGCTTTGACCTTGAGCGGCGCGTGCTTGATGACGTATTTCTATGGCCATCTTTCGGGGACAACGCCGACGGCTTTTCGCGTAATGGGACATATAAGGCTTTCGCCTTAATAAGTTCATGTTACAACACAAACGTTGCATGTATGAACGACTTTTACGGCGACAGTAGCGGGAACCCATTGCCCCGAGCGTGCGCGCCTGCGCACGCGTCGAAAACCAACGAGCGCGTGCAGGAGGTTAGGCATTCGCAAGAGACGCCCTTCTCACTTCGACGGGGCCAGTTTTTGCCGACACGCCATTGTGCCGGCGCGTGCGCACGGCTGCCCGAGCGGACGGAAGACTCGGAAAGTTCGCAGCGGGTCCGCTACGAACGCCAACTTCCTGTTACGGCGCGCCTGAGGGAGTCTTCGTCGTAAACGAAAGTGCGAATCGGGCACGGGAGTGGAATCGAGGGCGGAAGCGAAAATGGCCCGGAAAATCCTCGGAATCGTGCTCGGGAGAACGCGTGAGACACAAACGACAATAACGAATACATATGAGAGCCGAGCTGCTGTCGCTGTGACACCTACGGCTCAACGCTGCCAGATAACATAAAATGCACACGGACGATGATAATGTTGTTGTTTTCACAAATCAGCAGAGCGTATAATAATAACCCCTCGGCCACTAATCACGAGTATCACTCGTGCCGTCCATTACGGACCAGAAAACCCGACCACGAGTATGACTCGTGTTTCGGTTACGAAGCTCGTTTTCTGCGTTTCTTTGTTTCAAACTTACATTCAAAAAGCTCTATTGTCCCAAGAAAAAAAAAAAAAAAACATTTGACATTCTGCAAGCGCGGAAGAACGTCATTTTGCGAAGGTTCACTTTAGTCGATGGACTTTTATTTCAAAGTAAGGAGTACCTGCCCTCTACGGTGACGAATCGCAGCACCTCTGGGACTACTCGAAAACTTTTGTTTTTTTTTAATCGGCAAATTTTTCATTAAAAGAAAACATTCACTCGGCCTCCAGGCGTTGTTTGTCGCTCTC
The DNA here is from genome assembly GCA_037355805.1 of Ixodes ricinus. Classification (NCBI taxonomy): domain Eukaryota; kingdom Metazoa; phylum Arthropoda; class Arachnida; order Ixodida; family Ixodidae; genus Ixodes; species Ixodes ricinus. Next base: position 33,394 of record JAZHYW010037870.1, on the reverse strand, counting down.
CGCCTATCTGAATGAAAACAATCTTGAAGTCGAATGAATGCCTCCTTTAATAATTCGTGCAAATTGCCGATTTAAAATAGTATTTTGTCTTAGAAAACAATACTATGCAATGGGTTAACCGCACTATCTTCGCAGCTACTGTTGTTCACTTTCAAAAGATTAAACCAACGTCTAGAAAACAACTGCTCATTGGCCCTTTTGATGTTTGCACGCTGGAAACGTCGAAGACGCTGTTCGCGGTTGCTGCAAAACCTTCACACATAAACAAGCAAAGTATAGCTATTCCCCGACAAGTCAAGTACAGCTATCCCCGTAGTTTTGTCTGCTGGCCTATGACAAATACAACGAACTCGCCTTTAACGAATAAGATGCATGGGGCAAGACATAAATGACAGCTACTGCGAATTTCCAAGGTATCAAGTAATCGATTTCACGTAATTGTCGCGCTCATGGAGGCTAGTCACGAGGCGTGCCTGTCGCAACAGCCTTGTAAGTTTTTTTTTCTTTTTTTTGTTATGCGAACAGCGTAGAACTTTCAGACAAGAAAAAAAAAAAGAAACGAAGAGGAAAGCCAGAACGACCCTATGACCCGGCCAACCCAAGAGAAAGAAATCTGAGAAGCACACAAAACAAAACTGTCCTTGCGGCGCGGGCACGTATACGGCCGCCTGAGCGCGCCGACGAACATTTCGCAATACCGCAATTCCTACGGCAATTTTATCTATTTATAGATTGAGATCAGCTTGCTGATCTTTTTTTTTTTTCCTTTTTTCTGTTTGTAAATTTTTTGCTATCGAATATCGTGACATCCGTACTCCACTTTCAGCACGGCCCAATAGAAAATCTGATTTGCATTGGCGAACTAAAATCTCCTTAAGATATAAAAATTGCGAACCAACAAGTTTCGAAAAAGAAAACAACTCGATGTTTGTGAAGTGCATTCGGAATTAAACGCGATTACGCCACAGCCGGCTATGACGATTTCCGAGAATCAATGTCTTTTCTTTCTTTTGGTCTTTTTTATGGAAATTTTACGAGCCGATAAAGCTTTAAAAACATTCTATTTTTGCTTCTCATCAGAATGCGCGAGCATTCCTGGGCTCCTTTACCGAGAAAGAAAGGCTCTGCTTCTTATTTTCACCTCTCTGTCTCTTAATCTAGATGGTTTTTTTTTGTTGTTTTTTTTTCCGACGACTATGTTTGCGCTAGACTTTGGCAGCAAAAACCGGGATAATATATGGAAACGTGAAAACGGTCTACTACACCCCGGGAGCCGCACGCACATCTACGAAACAGACCCGAGATTGCACTCAACAAAAATCCGAGATTGCACTCAACAAAAATCCGAGATTGCACTCAACAAAAATCACATTCCTTGACGATAATAATCCATGGAGAAGGAGAACAAGGCGGGACAAAAGACACACACAAATCCCCGAACACAGCTAACTGACTAATGATTTGTGTTTGTCCGCTGTCCCCCTTCTTCGGGGATTATTATCGTCATTCTTGTCCATGCTCGCTTGCACCTTTGCATGAACTGCAATTTCATCATCACATTGCTTGTTTGAAAGGCAAAGTCACTTCACTTGCCGCCGCCGCCTCCTTCTTCTTCCCGCCCTCCTCCTCCTCGATCCTCCTCCACCCCCACCCCCCTTAAGTTCCCCCCTCTTTCCACTCTGAGCGAGGCGAACGGTGGAGAGGATAAAATACAGATAAAAATAAGCAATGGGAACACTTTAAAGGGGGGGGGGGGAGGCTGGTGTTTAAACAAAATCTGCACAAATGTTTAAAAAAGAAGCGATGACGAAATGTTAGGCTAGGTGGCGCAAACTGCCGCCCGTTTCAAAGGGTATAGGTAGACGTTACTATCTATCCATCCATCCATCCATCCATCCTGCCTGCTTCCTCTCCAGCGTTCGCTCTCCAAAAGTGGAAAGAGCGGAGGGCTTTGTGCGGGTAACCAAGGGTAGCCAACGCCTCCTAGAAGCTAAGGCCGTAGCGCTCTTCTCGTGACGTCACAAAGGAAGGCCATCGGGGGCGCGCGTCGAAGCGCCGAAGCGAAGGCAACGCCATGCGTGGACAGACCGTCGTAACAACGCGGTTTTAGTAGTCACACAAGCGTGTCTTATTAGCTAAAATGAAAGCTGCACATCGCAACTGGGCTAGAAAACATTTCATTACACGGGCAAAATATTGCACCGCTAAACAATCGGTATGAAATGGCACGGGGTATGCGTAAATTGTGTCTACAGAAAAATGATTCCTTTAAGTGGAAAACACTGAGCCACGCAATTATTACTGTAGGAACGCATATTTTATACAGCATTACTTCCACAAAATGGCGACATACCGGAGTGATTCAACACAGCAAAACGGATCACAGTAGAAAATCGGGTGGACGTAGTCAACGCGGACACGGCTACACATGAGTCACAATCATGTAAGCGATGCTAACGCATGCAGTCACTGAATTCTGGCATTATACCCCGTTCACATGACAAAATTCACGTAATTTCGATCGAATGACATTATGGATTCGGCAAGGTAGCTCACGACGCTCGCATATAGTCACTCAAGATCGCGAGCTCATTCAATTCCATAATATCATTTAATGAAACGATAGTAACTGTTCCGTGTGGCACGAGTACACCCTAGAAAAAGGGTGTCACCTTACACCCTTTTGTCCCCTATAATACACCCCAATCAGCGACGTACGGTGCACTATAGTCGAACAGACGGTCCCAAATGTTATGAGGGGCTTGATAACGATGCGATATTACTGAGTAAATTGCTAAAGTACGTATCAAAGGCCACAGAAGGAAAACACTGAAATTTGGCAATAAATCTAAAAAAAAACAGCTATATTTTTTTTTTTGTAGTCGGAAATACGTACATTATAGCTATTTTAATAAGTTGCACCCCACGGCTATCAAGCCTCTCCATGAAAGTTAGTACCGTCAGATCGACGTCAGTGCGCTGCACGTCGAACTCAAGTTTTGGGGTGCACTATATGGGACAAAGAGTGTAATAAAATAATACACCCCTTTTTTTTAGAGTGTATACTAAACTTACTATTTACAGTGAAGTGGTCCACTTGCCTCTATGGGCTCGAGCTGCCTTTGAACAAAATATAATTTATTTTTTATTCAGTACCTTAACACAGCTAGGATTGTAGTATAAACGCGGTAAAGGCAATACAATAACATTACTAAACATAAGCGCAAACAACGTGCCTCTAATAATCATACATAAACTTGTTATTCACCTTCCAGTGAAACCTTAAATGTTACCACGCATATTTACAAATGTCGACGCAATGCCACACGGATAACAACGAAGAACGTCCATTCTATCACCAGATTAAAGCAACTGACTACAGCACTCTGCTCACGTCCTACGTGACCAACAAAGCCCGTAAATAAGTTTCACCCGTCGATCGTATCCATGCGTCCCGCAATATCCGTCACGAAAACATTTAAGCACGTACTCTAAGAATTCTTCCTCTCTGTCGAGGGAGAGAGGTCTATCGAAAATCGACCAGCGCCACCGTTGACTAGTTGCCACAGATGTCACTCACACCGTGGCAGGACTTGCTCCGCGAATCCACGTAAATGCCGTAGTATCAAGAGAACACAAAATAACCATTCATGCGAGCGGCAACAGAAGCATGGGACGAAAGTAACGAAAGGCCGTTGACCCATCTGTTGCTTATGTGCGCTACCTGCGGCGGTCAGCAGCTCAGACACAACGTAAATTTACCAGAAGCGGAGCTCGTACGAGGAAAGAAAATATCGCCGAAGGAGCCGGTTCATTCGAAAAGTGTGGCGAGCTGCGGGGTTACGGGATGATCATAAATATAAATTTGGTATACTTTCAACCTTGGTAACGCGTTGTGCATTACATTTATGTTATATAAATATAATAAATTATACGAAAACTGCGTATTTAAAACGTGTATGAATCCCGGAAAAATGCCCACGAACGAACCACGTGACCTGAGTGAGCAGACGGCGCGGCCGGGTCAAAGGGAACCCGAGTGGGCGCCTTTTCTCGACGTGGTTTCCCTTCGGGCCATTGTGAAGTCACGACTCGGAGCGCCTTAGCTCGCGCCGTTGAAATAAGTTATATTGCGGAGACAAACTAAAAATGCATACTTACCAAAAAAACAAACAAAACGGTATACACAGGAAAAGAACGTCTTGGCCGTCTTTTGTCTACTGGGCAATATACTGCCCATGTGTCCACAGCTGTGACTCAGTATTTGTTTGGCTGGGTGCTACAAACTTTTGTGTACAACGCATGAGGTAGGCTGGAAACAAGTGTTTTCAAACTAACGTTGAAAATATATATATTGCATTATATCTCATTTATAAAATAATATAAGCACCCGAAATCCCGGGCATAAACCTAATAAAAGCACTAACATGGGGTCAGCACTTGTGAAACCGTGCCTCACAACTTCGTACATACAAAACTTCAAAGTATAAAACAGCGAGGACGTCCTCGTCCTGGCTGTTTTATACTTTCAAGTTTTGTATCTATTAACCAACACGCTCGTTTTCAATTGTAACTTCGTACATACACGAGGTATTGCTAGTTAAAACCCCGACATTATAAGATGTTTGAACCATGGTTAAAAGCGCTAAAAAGAAGAGAGAAGACAAACACGGGTGTCTGTCTTCTCGTTTGTGTTCGTCTTTTTAGCGCTTTGAAGCATGGTTCAGAACGTTCATCACCAACTAGCCCCACAACAAGTTTTCACGTATTATAAGGTTTATCCAAACAGTATGAAAATTTAACATTATGGTCGCCTTCACTCAACTCCTCCTTCCTGTTTACACATCGCTCCCGTCCATCGTTAAGCAATGCACGCAATTGTATCAGGCAGGGCTTGGGCAGTATCGCGATACAAATGTATCACGATAGTATTTTAGAAATACACTTTGTATTTATATTTCTGTATCGCAATGCAAGTTTTAATCGTATTTTGTATTTCTGTATTAAAATGCATTTTTCGGTGTATTCCTGGTATCGCGATACCATCAGGAGCGGATATATCTCGTTACATCTTTTTTTTTATCAAGGGTTCGTGTATTTATTTTGGGCGCAAAACCGTGAACGTTGAAATTCTGCCGTGAGTAGTCGTTTGTTGGATAAGAAATATTGCACGATTAACGTAGATTGTGTTTCTTTCTAGTTACTTGTACACACTAACGGGTGCACTCAACCACTCTTACAAATAACATCTGAAATTTTGAAAAAAATATTTCACTATTTTAAAAAAAATTGGAAACGACGGTCGAAAAGGGGGACAAACACGAGACGTCTTTCTTTATGTTAAAACGGTGTTAGTTTCAGTAAGGGGAAACAAACACGAGAGGTCCTTTTTTTTATGTTAAAACGGTGTTAGCTTTAGTCAGAATGCAGTTGTGCATTAATGCTCAAATATCTGAGTGGCACAAGTGGTTCAATGAGGGCCGCGAAGAGGTGGATGTCACCGAGAAACTAGGTCGTCCTATCACTTGAATAACCGATGAAAACGTGAAAAATCCATCAATTTATCGGAAATGACCGAATGGGTTCGTGTTAGAAATATTGCAGGTACAGTCAATATCGAAAAAAAAAAAAAGCGTCACACATTTTGCATGCCCGATAAACAGGACTAAAGTAAGTTTCCGCGAAAATGATTGACCAAAGTGAATGCTGCGTCAGTATGGACAACTCAGCTGCTCAAAACAGCATTTTTATTTCTTTCCGGCAGACGGACAGGTCCCAGTGTTGGAAGACACTTTTGTGTTTGTCCCCTTCTTCGGCCATCCGTCTAGCTAGTGTTTTTTTCTTTCTTTTTCTTTTTTAATGTGTAACGAGTTTGGCGACGGGACAGGCTGCTCTAAAAAAACGATGTTGAGAAAGTACTTGATAAGCAGCTGCCACTAGAGAACTCTGTCTCTGCCCTTACCACCAAGCTTAATTCTCTTGAAAAAGAAATTGCGACCATCGCAAAGCGAAAACAGACATTTGTGCCCTTCAGCATTTTGCTACTGTATACACACAGCTGTAACTAAGCCATGACGTCCCGGCCTCATGTAATGGAAAATAGTTCACGTCGATGTAATTTGATAATTCATGGAATACCCGATAGCGTAGGCGAATCTTGGTCACCCATTGAACAAGAAGTATTAAATTTGGTTTAAAAATAATGTGGGCATCACGCTCGATAGCTCCCCGATTGAGCGTGCACGCAGACTGGGAGCACATTCAGAAGAAAAAAACAGGCCGACTCTTGTATGCTTTTCCTCTTCCAAAAAAAGAAAAAAAAGAACTATTGTGAGCTAAATCGCTACTTCCATTGCCAAACCTGAGGATTTCTCTGCTAATATCCGCGTCGCACGAAAGATACTTTACTCGTTCGCGAAACCGCAAGGCCACCCATTTACACTTTGGTTTGACAAATTGCGCATGGGCGACAAGATCTTCAGCTACGACGCAGTTTCGGACTCCGTAATTGAAACTCCCCCGCGCAGGGAGTGGGAGCAGAATTGTTGCCGCCGTTAGCTCCCCAGTTGGTGTTTCATGTGTACTTAGATACGCGTAGCCTAATGCTAAAACGAGAGAACCTGCGTTCTCTTATTTCCTCCTGTGATGCTAAAATTGTACTAATCTCCGAGACTTGGCTTCATCCCAGTATAGACAGCAGTGAGATATTGCCGAATCACCCTTCGTCATTTATAGGCGAGATCGATGCGGCCGTCGTGGTGGTGGTGTTTTAATGTGTGTGCTCTCCTTATCTCCAGCACTATCGAAGCAATCTGCGTCTCGATTGAACTGCGGTTTTAAATCAATCTTGCTAGGCGCCTGTTATTTATGTGCGCAACTCCCTGACCATCCTGTTTCTTTGGTTGGCAACTTCAATTTCCCAGATATTAAATGGAATTCGTCTGGTCATGATTGTATTCATGGTCCCAGTGACTGTCGTGAGTTTGTTAAACTTTGCTTAGATTTCAATCTGTCTCAGATGGTTTCTTTTCCCACGCGTGTAAATGACATGTGCTCAAATGTATTAGACTTGGTATTAACCAACCAACCTGAGTGTATCTCGTCGCTGACTGGATTCCAAGACATAAGTGATCACTGTGACCTACAGCATGTGAAGCACCGGAACGTGTCAGACGTGTTAAAACGACAAGCTTGCTATATAACAAAGAAAATTTTAAGCAGTTTAACATGAGCCCCCAAATTACCTCTCAGTCTTCTTAGATGAATTTGATAGTAAGAATGTGAACGAAAACTGGTGTAAATTCTAAAACAAATTCTTAGAACTAATTAAAATACATGTCCCAAGCACCACCATAAGTTCCCGATCTTCTAACCCATGGTACTCGCAATAAGAAGAAACGTCGTTTTCGGACAGCCAAAATAAAAACACCACTGAATCTTGGGATAGACATAATGAATGCGCAAATGAGTACAAACGCATGCTTGCGCAACAGAAACGTATTTTCCACCAGGAGACCCTTCCATCCCTGCTACTCAATAACCCTCGTCAATTCTGGCAAGCTGTTAACCATACTCCACGCTCGACACTTAACCTTGAAGATGAATTTAAAAACAAAATAGAGGCGAGTCAGTGTGCCTCAATTTCAAATGACATGTTCTCTGCTCAGTTCACCATCCCAAGTCCTTTAGCGTTGTTACCAACCATTCACCATTCCTTACAGCCTCCCTTGTATGGATACAATATGTGTCGACTTTGATGGTACTGTTAAACGTATTAAGTCCATAAAAGTGTCTTCATCCTGTGGCATCGATAACATCAACTTTAAAATACTGCAGCGCACAGTGTGCTCGTCCAGCCTTTTTTAATCAAAAACTTTTCAGCAGTCATTGAATACAGCGCGGCGGTTGCTGATGATTGGAGGATCTGAAAGGTCATTACGGTCCACAAAAGCGGTAATAAATCATCTCCCTTAAACTATACGCCTCTCTCTTACTTCTGTACCTTCAAAGATACTGGAGCACATAATTCATAAGAATCTATCTATTCACCTCGATTTCATTTCCTTTTTTAACAAGACACAGCACAGCTTCCGTGGGAACACTGCAGCTTCTCTGCTTAACCCATGACCTTTTTCTTAACCTCGACTCCGGGTTTCCAACCGACGCTGTATTTCAAAAGCTTTGGCAAAGTGCTGTACGCCCTTTGCCAAAGCTTTTGACAAAGTGCCGCATAAATTACTGCTACTAAAACTTTCGTCGTTAAAACTTGACACCAACGTACTCTCGTGAATTAAATATTTCCCCTCGCAACGTAACAAGTTTGTTGATGCTAATGACTCCATCTGCCTTGGCCCCTGTTACATCCGGTGTGCCCCAGGGAACAGTCCTTGGTACGCTACTTTTCCTTATTTACATCAACGACCTTCCACTTCAGGTATCTTCACCAATGCGCTTATTTGCAGATGACTGTGCCATTTATCGTAAAATAACATCTTCCCAGTGATTCTGCAGCCCTACAAAATGACCTTGACTCTGTTAATAACTTGGTGTAGTACTTCGCAAATGTCCCTCAAAGTTAACAAATGTAAACACATGCGCTTCTCTCGTTCCACCTTCCAAACTTCCTCTCCTCTTATTCTTAATGCTGTTCCTCTCACAACAAACTGACACATACAGGTATACTGGTGTTCTTCTAACCAAAAACCCTCTCTTGGGACAGTCATATTAATTCAGTGGTGTCTGCTTGCTAACCGAAGCCTAGATTACCTCCGTCACAACTTCAGATCTGTCCCAAGGAACCTAAAACGACTCCTTTACATTTCTTTAGCACGATCGAAATTAGAGTGTGCATCCTCCATTTGGCACCCTCACCTTTCTTCACTAACAGACAGTATTGAGGCTGTCCAAAACCGTGCTGCCCGGTTCATTCAATCTGACTACTCACGTTTTCTAGTGTTTCTCGAATAAAATCGGACCTTTCTCTTCCCTTACTTGCTACCCGACGGAAAAATGTTTTCGTCTCTGCCTTTTGCATAAAGTCTATTATTCGCCCCTATACTACATCAGACTCTTCTCACTCCGCCAACCTATTTGTCTTTTAGACTAGATTATCCTAAAAAGATAACCCGGCCGGCCGCAGTGTTTTTCCACCGCACATCCAAACGCCCATTAAACTTCTCCCCGACGCAATCGCGGACTGCATGAGCCCTAAACTCGTCATAGACAAAGTTGGAGCCAAAAGTTCGTGGAGCGCGCCGATTGGACGCTGGCGACAAAAGCGCCAAGTCATCGTCGTGATAGTCCAATCGGTGGGCTCCGGGAACTTCGGCCCCAACTTTGTGTTTGACGAGTTGAGAGGCCCGCCCTGGAATGGCCTTCCCGGTGACATCGCAGCCATCGAGGACCCAGCCAGGTTTCGCAAAGTGATTCGACAATATTGAATTTTATATCACTAGCCACCTCAAACAATCACTGCTAACGCCTCCCCATCGTGTTTCCCTGAGTCGGTCACTATGTAAATGACATCCAATTCGATCATCAACTGTCTCACACCAGACCCGCACTGCCTACTTGGCTCATCGAGGATTGGAATTCACTACCTCATAACATCGAATTTCCGCATTAATGATACTACTGAATTTGTATTATTCCAATACTCACTCTTCATCTATACCATACCTATATAGCTATACAGTGTTATAATTGTGTTTACTGTTACGTATTGTGATATCCTTTGTTCTTATTACCACCATTGTATAATCGCCCCACGGGTCCTTAAGGAAAATAATTGCTGATGATGATGATGATGATCCCAGTATTTGTATTTCTAAATATCTTTTAGGGAATTTCTGGCCAACCCTGGCCTTCAGGCCGTCAGACTCTTCAGCAAGCGTACGTGCTGTTTTCTCACTGACCTCGTCCGTGGTCTAAAGATAGATCCTTCCAAACGATGTCTACAAACAAGTCCCCGTTCACTGCGCATGCGCCGACAGCAGCGGCGTGACCTCAGAACCGCGACTTGATGCAACATCGGGACAAAATGTAATCACATGATGCAAAACCTGGCGAATATGTGAAGGCTCTTCCAACACTCGTCCGTCTGCCGAAACTAAATTAAAAATAAAAAAATGCTGTTGTGAGCGGCTGCGTTGTCCCGCTGACGCGGCACTCACTTTGGTCATCATGTTTCGCGGAAACTTATTTTAGTCGTGTTTATCGCACATGCAAAATGTGCGACACTTATTTTTTTTTCGATATTGACTGTATTTGCGATATTTCTATCTTGTATCTCTATCTATCTTCTTTTGTGTTCTCTTTAGTGTCTCAGCAATTCAGTTCTTCCCGTCACGCACCTGCTATTGCTATACACGTTGGTCGTTTCTGATCATTTGATTGATTTTCGCGACGTTTTCGTCATCGGTTGTTCACGTGACAGGACGACCCGGATCCTCGGTGACGTCAACCTATTCGCGGCCCTCAGTAAATTACTTGTGCCGCTCAGATATTTGAGCATTAATGCAAAGTTGCATTCTTACTCAAACCAACACCGCTTAACCTAAAAAAAAGACAGAAAAAAAGTGGGTGGAGCGTAGCCGGTTGCCGAACTGAGAGACTGGATATAGCGTCCACTGCGATCATAGAGTTACTATAATGTACGCTAGAGGTTCAGCTGGCGCTAGTGTCTGCGACTGCCGGGAGACAAATTGAAGCAGACAGCAACCAGTCTACTTTTGCGGTGCTCCTGAGCATTCCTATGGAAAAACGCGGGTGCATTTTGTCTCTTCGACGGAAAATAACATGGAACACTTGTCATTTGGGTCGTACCGAATAGTATGTACGTTGATTATACACTGTGAAAGTGTAATTCCTTTAGTTACAGCATTTTTCTTTACCACGGAACGATGTTAAACTTAGCTATATTTGAGGCCCAAACTTCTGTTCCATGGCAGGTATGTAACAAAGAGCGACGATTCTAAGCAAAATAACAATCGAAAGGAATGTAAAGTGTGTTCAAGGCTCGCCAGCATTCCGGTGGTGCTTATATATTGCTATTATGCCCGTCCTGTCACGATATGAAAATCACTCCGTCGTGCATCATTACGAGCGGTTAAAAACAAACATTCGAAACGTAGGGAATAAAGTATACGTGGGCTATGAAAGCTGTATTTTTATTATTTCCTCTGTCGGGCAGTTTTTATCGGGCACCTATTCTCTGTCTTCTCTCTATTTTCGAAGATTTATAGCGTGCGGGTGATGCATGCATGTGAACGCAGAACAAGCATATTCGCACATATTCGTGAGCAGAAAGAATGAAGCGGTACTTATTAATTTTTATTTTGATCGTCTGCATGCACAAGGAGTTACTCATCTGCAGTGTTACTGCGTAGCTCTTGCCGTCTCCCTGGGTTTTCCACATCTCCTCCCGTTCTGTTTGGCACGTATATCCCCCCTGCTGGAAAGCGCCGACGCCGTGTTCGCGCTAACAGTGTCTGACAATGCACGTAAATACACGTACGAAGCGGTTTTAGCACCGTTTTTCATGCACACGAATTTAAAGATAGAAGTGCCGTAACTGTCCCATTATTTCGTCTGCGCGACTGAGAAATGTTGCCAATCTACCTAGTACGTACGAAATATTCGCAATTTCGCTCTTTTAATCTAGCGCAAGGAGAAAATGCAGTCGCGTTTTTTCAAAGAAAAGCATTACAGGAAGTCAATTTCCGACTGGTTGCTGTCTGCTTCAATTTGCGTCAGCACACTAGCGCCAGTTGAACATCTAGCGTGCATTGTAATAACTCTATGGCTGCGATGCTTACAAACGCAGCTCTGCAAACGACGTTTTCATGAATAGATCAAAATTCAACTGCATTTTTATTGCTTGTTTGTTTTTTTGCACGAGAGCTTGTTTAGGCGTTTCTTTAATTATTGTTCTCCCAACCAGACAGATTTCTACCGAACGTTCACGTTCAACTTTATTTTCAGCTCGGTATACGAAGTTTCAACTTCACGCGCTGCGCAAGTTTCAAGTCCAATATGTTTTTTCCTTTATTATTTGTTGTTTTACTTCTGGCGAAGTGCGTAGGCAGCGGAGCATAAATTAAATCAGCCACGAGGTGTAAATTTAGACCCGTCCGACGCTGGAATCTTCAAGGCCCTAAACTTACCCACCCCTCGCTCCCACGCTTTGTTTATCAAGCAGGCACGCCGCTCGGTTTTTAAATAGCCACATCTCGCCTAACTGGAACGGGGGCCGATCTCTACTCTGTTCATCGATAAGAAGCCGATAGGGCAGTGGAAGTTTGCTATCCGATGAAGCAACCACTCAAACATGGCGTCGCACGGTGAAACTCAAAACTCCCTATCTGTGCGTTGCCAGCTTATCTAAAATTTTCGTCTGAAAAAAAAAAAAACGTTTTTGTTTGTTAAAAAAAAAAAAAAAACGTTTAAACAGTATATGCGAGAGAGGAAAACAATATTGCCGGAGGCTTCCTCACACCATGTCTCAAGCTCAGGAAGTCACATCTTCAAATCGCAAAGGCGGTCGCAGCGCTTAAACTAATACGTCCCCCCCCCCACAAAAAAAAAAAAAATGTACAGACACTGAAAACATTTCAGCTTTTGAGACTGCCCCTATAGTCTGACTTTTGAGAAGCGTCTATGCACTCGCTCTGGCATCAAAATGGCGGCGCCCACAAGAAAATAGGGGTTTGCGTACCTCAATTTAGAAGCTCAATCCCACCCCAGCCAAACCCTCTCACCCCCGAAAACAAAAACAAAAAAATACTGGCTACCCCACTGGCACACGCTGAAAGCAAACTCGTTTTCCAAGGTCTACGGGATCTCAGATCATTGTGAACAACGACGCGGAAAAACAAGTCAGTTGAAAATAAAGTCTGAAGTAAGCTGCAGTTCCGTGCTCGGATTCCGAAATGCACCAGAAACAACTCGAACCGTCGTTGAAGTGCGTATCCCACGTGCCAGGCTCTAAGCCGGGGAGCCATTTATCGACCGATCCCCATCTGTATATATTACATGTATACGCATAGATCAACTCAACCCTCTGATGTCACGCGCTGCCGTCGGCATTGCGCAGACGCTTCACTTCTCCCGGATCTGTTTATGCGCACCTCGACAGTAGCTCGAACACGCACCTCGCTAAACTGAAGAGAGACACTATATACAGCCAGCGCAGTAGTGTATGAAAAATTGTATCTCGATCATGCGGTTTCTGTCTATTGGCGACGTGAGCGATCGAAAGCGTCGCTGTGATCGGTCTTCCACGTTAGGCCGAATAGTGACTATGAAGTCAGCAAAGGCTTTCTCATCGACGGAAATAAGAGGAATGGGAGAACTTCAATTTTGACGGTGTTGGCAGTGTTGGTTCTGAGAGTGCCATGATTTCAAGCTTCCACCGTGCTCTTTACAAGCACCTTCAAACTTGTTGTTCACAAGGTAATGACGTCACGAAAGGTAGCCATAGGAGGGCGGCACAAAAACATCTCGCTTAGAGTCACACGCGCGCTTTTGCTTGAGTGGCGACATCTCAGCCATTTTCAGGCCCAATCGCTTTTTTATGCATTTTGAAGTGCGCGCAATACGGTGTCATTCAGCTCGAGCGCGCAGCTTTGGCTAATGCATAGACGCCATTTTATCGCCCAAGTCACGCACCGAGTGCGCGAGAGCGTCACGCGCTGGCACATTCAGTGCAACAATGAATGTCTTCACCCTGAGACAGACAGACATGTAGGCACCCTAATCTCGCTGCCAATAGATGCTTTACACACGCGCCAGATTATAGCGGCCATTGCCGACCTAATCTTGTCTCACCGAGATACCGAGCCACTGAAAAAGTCGTTGACGAACCAATTCACAAAGGTCAATGCTGAGGAGAAGGACGCAATAAAATCTAAAATGGCAATGACCTAATCTGCAATGGTAATGACGAAGTGAACTAAACAGAGTAAGAGGAAACAAAACTGAGAGTCGGTTATGGCGACGGGCGTGCACAGCTAGTGCAAAGAAATCGACGCCGCGTAGCGGCAACGCCGAGAATCTCAGGAGAGGAGGTCGCTTCGACTCTGTCGTCTGCTATTGGTTCTCGTAGACAGCACAGAAACAAATATTGTATCCAATAATTATTTTTATGCTTCCGCCGTGTCATGCCTACGCACTGACTAGAAGAAGGTGTCTGCCGTCGAAAAATCGCTTTGCTTTCATATGTAACACCGATTTTACGCGATCTCCTTTCGTCCGCCATTTTGCCTGACCAGCGCGCCCCTATAGTTCGCTGGAGTCGCGAATAAGCTGAGCCTGCGGTGGAAGCTATGCGTCCCCGTTGGACCAGTCAAACGCATCTCTTTCACCCAGTGTGTCGAACCGAAAAAAATACGGGTTCGGTTACGGTTCAGGTTCAGGTAAATTAATTTTGTTCCGGTTCAGTTCCGGTTCGATTAATTCGATCCGCGAACGGTTCGCGAACCGGTTCGCGGAACCGGTTCGGGAAATTATAAATGACAAATTGCAACATCAAAATAAATTACAAATAAAACATCTGAAATCAGCACATACGAAACGGGATACATCGTCGAAACTAGTAGTGCATAACGTTTATAAAAGCCTGTAGCCAATGCAAGCGGCAAACAACGACTGTCTGATGACAGGGCTGTCTGTCACGGGCGCTAACTCCAGCGTCTGCTGAGCGTTGGTTTGAGCGCACGCGCCCGCTTGAGTCCCATGACTACGCTGGGCAGGCGACGGAAGCAACAGAAGCTCGGCAGATCCTTTGTCAAATTCGAAAGTGCGCGCAGCTTCGCTTCTCCGCGAGCGACTGGGGTTTGTATCCCTGTTTTTTTTTTCCCCGCATTTATCGAGTTTCCGGTACGAAAAAATACGGCATGTAAATCTTGACACTTCATAGCTCGATATACTCTGACCGGTGGTTGGGGCAGCGAAGAGCAGATATAATTCATGAATGCTCATTTCAACTGTAAATAAAATTTCTTTCTCTCCCTCAAACATTATCAAACTCCACAGCCTTTTTCTTTTCTCATTCCGATGGAAGCAAGCTTCAAGAACTCGCGCGTTCTAGAAACGTGTTATGAAATGAGCACACAGCAGCATTTAGGATTTACGAGATTGTAAAAAAATGAAATCCCGTGACGCGATTTTTTTTTTTTTGCACAGCTTTCCAATTTTTTTTTTCCGTGCAAGCCGCGACCAGCGCAATACTGGTTCCTATGTCAAGATTCATGGATGCAGCGTTTGTCAAGATTCATGGATGCAGCGTTTATATTCCTAAGACTGAGTGGAGAAGAAAAATATGTAAGCGAGGTGTGTGTCAGTTGACGGCACTTAAAAAACAAATGGCATTGATAGCACATTCATTGTCAACAGCGCGTGGCCGAACCGTTTTGACATGAGCCGGTAACCGTTATTTTTTTTTCCGGTTCAGTTCCGGTTCGGGTTCATCGCGATAACAATATAACGGTTCGGGTTCGGGTTCAGTTCCGGAAAAAATACCGGTTCGGTTCCGGTTCGGTTCGGTTCCGGTTCGACACCCTGCTTTCACCGCGTCATCACGCTCCCGTCCATACCCACGCGCGGGGAGAGCCGGGTCATGTGATAAGAGGGAGGCGGCAATGATTGGTCCGATGGACACGTAACTCCCGCCGTGGTCTCGCTCGATAGCATCTTCGATCAACTCGCACCGGAATCGCCCTGAAACCAGCACAGTGCACAGCGCTCCTCGGTCGTGCAGCGCGAAGTCGGTGCAACATCGAGGACAAACTGCGCCGCGCCGGTGCACCGCGGCGAGCTCCACCTTGCGTCACTTCGCGTTTTGTTCGTTTTTTCTTGCGTAGGTCAGCGCACGGTGCCCGTCTGCTGTCAATTTCTCCTATTTTTTTACTCGCGGATTTGACGGTCCCACACAAATAAACATCGTGGACGTGATTGTCGATGGGGTCACGAAGCGGGTGACAATTCCACATGTATATGTTGGCCATCATTGTTGGTTCAAGAAAGAGAAACACCAGATAATAGCCGTACCTCGCTGTCATCGAAACACCTCGCGACGCTTTCCACGAAGTTCGTACCTTTCAGGCGCTCCTTGCCACCGCAGCAATCGCCGGTAATCGCGGCGATGGTAAGAAGCTCGTCGTCTCGCCGTCAGAAGAGCTGAGGAATTCATCTAGTGCAGCTGCGAGGCGTGTTCGTTTTTGCAAGATCGCCATCTCGATAGTCTGCGCGTCTGCTACTCCCGCCATCTTCTCGATTCCCGCTCCTGGCCGCAATGCCTGATGGGACTGCACCCCGGCGCACCGTCGATTTTCTTGGTGCGCGTTGGGGCAACGAAAAGCCGCACCGGGAGGGTGCGCTTCGTTGATCGAGGACGTCCGGTGCGCACCGGTGCACTTGATCGAAGATGAAGGGGCGCACCTCGGTGCCCCGGTGCGCACCGGTGCGGATGATCGAGGATGCTATGAGTACAGACCTTTTCTGTGTACTCTCGTCCCCAGCCACCTAATCAGGCCGTATCCGGTATGGGCGACGAAAAAATAATCCAACGTTTCAACCTGCAAATAGTAAAAAAATAAAGGGGAGGCAAAACGAGAAAGTGTGACGGTTACGCTTATATCCTAAATGCCTTCTATTGGCGTGGCAAAGGCAAAACAATGTTTTCGCCCATACTGGAAGTGACGTCAATTCAAGATGGCGGCGCACTTGCAGAAAAGGTCTATACACGAACTCATCTCTGTGACGTCACGGCGCGGTGGTGGCGCGTCGGTCGCACTTCCGGTCTGGGGCTGTGGGCAGAAGTCCCCATGCCAGACGTGTATTCCTGCGTTGTTTTGAAAGGAACCAGACAAAAACCTGCCTTCTCGTCAAAACGCCGCGACTGGGGCCGTACCAAAAGTGTCGAGAAAGGTTTGAAGGTCAGTTTTCACGTGCTCGGTTCGTCCGAGAATCTGGATATGTGCCGTGAAAAGGGAAAAGCAGACGCCGTCGGACAACGATTGCTTGGGCGGGAAGCACTTTGGGTTGAATTCACGGATACTTGTGGTCATCAGATTTATTTGTTTTGTTCCAACATGAACGCCAGAAAACCGTCAAGTTGTGCGGACCACCTGCGGACTACGTTCAGTGCGTCTTCAAGTTCAAACGGCCGCCTGATTGTTCGAACTGTCGTCTGCTCTTTCAAACGTTTCTGCTTGTCGTCTGCTCTCTTAGACGACGCCGGTCCAGTAGACCAAATGTTGGCCCGGTACTTGCGATAAGAAGTAAGTGCAGGCCTCAAAGACTTAAATTTGAAGGTTGGTAAGCAGGCTCGATGTAAACAGTAGATACAAGGAGATGTTGATTATATGTTACTGGCTGACCCTTTATGACTGGCGTACGCCTGCAGCCACCTAGCTGATTCTAAGATAGATAACGCAGGGATTGCTGCTTCCACAGACACACCGGTGCTGGCCTCTCGGTCGGTCAGCAACTCGGCTCTTCCGGCAAGAGGTGGAACGGGCCTTACAATCTTGCACGGCGTTGGTCAACGCTAGGCTCGATGTACTGGGTTGAGATACAAGGATGATGTTGATCATTGTTGCTAGTGACCATCACCGACTTGTTATGCCTAATTCAGTTGGTCCGATTCTGCTTGCGATTTTCAGTATCGACGTCGACCATCTCAGCTACGGTTCACGCTTTTGCAGCCCGAGCGGCGTCGCGACTGAAAATTCCGAGCGAAATCTCATCATGCGAATCAGGCTTTGGCGTACATTCTGCGGCGTCCACGCGGAATGAATCGCCACATGTCACATTATTCACGCGAAGTTTTGCGGTGTAACGAGCCTCGGTAACTTCGCTGACGCCGCTCAAGATAGTCAGACATCGCCAGGAAGACGTAGAACCAACAATTCGAACGCGAAAAGGGCAGGGGGACTCACACTGACGCCGACAACATCGCATTTCAATGGTGTGTTTATGGGCGACGGCAAGCTTCTTGCCCACACCCCCATCGCGCATGCGCGGCGCCGGCGGCGTCCGCTAGGGGCGCTCCGGGCGCTCAGAGACATGGAGCAACCATGCAGCCCTGACTATGTGTGGAAGAATGCAGCAGAATGGAGGAACGAAAAGGGAGGTGGAATATTGGAGCATTTATTAAGAAGAACATGAACTTTCAAAGGATCCAGAAAGGAGTGCGCCGAACATTTGTGGCTTAAAGGAAAAGTTGCTGGGGAGTCTACGGTCGCCAGGATTTGTTTACTTATGGACAGGGACAGGTGCTAAGGAGGGAAAACAGAAAAATGATTGATTGCATATCAAGAGACATTAGTAAGCTAGGGGAAGGCTCTGAAATTATTATTATGGGAGGCATGAATGCCCATATCGAGGGTCTGGATGGATATACGGACTCAACTGGAAGCTTATTACTAGAACTGGTGGAAAAGCATGACTTAGTTTTATGCTTAGCCTGCCAGTCAGAAGTGTGACAGGAGCACATAACGTGGGAAACTGGCAATCTACATTCAACTATAGATTACGTACTCATGTCACACACAAAATATATGGTAGGCCACAAAGTAATGAAAATAGATGAAGAAGGTTCCAAAAGTCTTGTGAAGTGATCACAAACGTATTAAGCTGAATTTTGCCAGAGAAGTAAATGCTAGAACCTACACAACATAATTCAAAGCAAACTTTCTGCAGCGACAAAGAGTTGGAAGAAAGTTGCTGAAAGAATAGAGGAAGCAGTTCCAGGGCTAACGGCATACAGATCGGACCTCTGAGATGCCTCAACTAGCGCTTTTTGGTTCCGGGAACTAGGACAAAGTTACGAGTAAGCGAAACGCGAAGCAAGGACATAGACCAAAAAAGCCGGTGGGACAAAGAAGTGAAGCAAGCGATACAAAAACGTCAGGAAGCCTCTAGGGAACACAGGTACTCCAAGCGTAGTGGGGAGTCAGAAACGGAAGCAAAAAGAAGATGGGACACCTTTACAACATGTCGCCGAGAGGCAACGAGTCTGGACTCGACGCGAAAATTCAGAGAGAAGGGCGCAGAATGGATGAGCGATGCCAAGCAAGAAAGATAGAAACGCAGCCCAAGCAGTTTTCGGGATGCACTTGAATCCTCACTCCGAGTGAAACGACGCTAAGCTAGACAGAGGTTCATACTCTCGCATCAGGGAGACCAATTAGAGGGAGATGATGCGATACGATATATAGGAGCAGTGATGGAGGAGAGAATTTCGGGAACAGGTACATGTGGAAGATAGGAGAACCGAAGGAAGTAACAGTCCAGCTTGTGACATCGCGGATTTTGGACAAAGAGAATGGGAAAAGGCGGAACGAAGAGTCCCTAGTGGCACGTCAACAGGCACAGATGGTATCCCAATCAAGCTGGTGAAGAATTTGGGTCCTAAATCTAAGGCAAAACTAAGGGAGGTAGTGAGGCGCTATGATAACAAAAGGAAATATTCCAGATGAATGGAGGCTTAGTAGGATGAGTATGATATATAAGGGAAAGGGAGACAAGTCTGATATTAGGAATTATCGTCCCATAACCGTGACACCAGTTATTTACAGGTTTGGTAATGCAGATTATAAAGAACCGACTGGAGGAATGGGCAGATTGTGAGGGCATACTGGGCGAGTTAAGCAGAACGGGTTTCGGAAACAAAGAAGGTTGGAGGACAATATATTTTCTCTAACACAGTGGTATAGAAATAGCGCAAAAAGAAAACAGACAGCTCTGGCTGGCGTTTCTGGATATCAAGGGTGCCTCATGACAATGTGAACCAAAGGAATCTGCGGGACAGCAGTGGAGAGCTTAAACCTAGATGAAGGACTAACAGCAACATCGAGGAACATTTACAAAGATAATAAGGTGATTATAACATGGGAAGGAAAAGGCAACGGGGGGAAATAGAGATAGGACGAGGCCTTAGGCAGGGGTGCCCGTTATCGCCTTTGCTGTTTATGTTGTATCTGAGAGGATTGGAGGATAGACTAGAGAAGAGTGGGCTTGGATTCGACCTTTCGTACAGTAAGCTAGGCCAAAAAATTCAGCAATCCTTACCGGGATTGATGTATGCAGATGATATGTGTACTAATGGCTAACAACAGGATAGATTTACAGGAATTAATGAGCATCTGTGGTAGGAAGGGAGGAATTAGGTTTAGAATTCAGTAGTGAAAAATCAGCAGTCATGATTTTTAACAATGATGAAGTTGAGAGGCTGAAGATACAGTAATATTACAGTGGAGAAGCTAGTAAATACAAGTATCTAGGAGTATGGATATGTGATGGTGCAGCATATCTCAGTGAGCATGAAAAGTATATAATAGGTAAGGGCAACAGAAATGCAGCTGTAATGAAAAATAGAGCACTTTGGAATTACAACAGGTATGAGGTGGTGAGAGAGATTTGGAAAGGGGTCATGGTGCCTGGTTTAACTTTGGAAACGCAGTGCTATGCATGAAATCCGAAGTGCATGCAAGACTAGAAATAAAACAGCGCGGAGTAGGTAGGCTGGCTTTGGGGGCACATTGCAAAACGCCAAACCAGGGAGTGCAAGGAGACATGGGATGGGCGTCATTTGAGGGCAGGGAAGCTGCGAGCAAGATAGAATTTGAGGATCGGTTGAGGCAAATGGATGGGGAGCAATGGGCACGAAAGGTTTTTAGCTTTTTATACATGAGGAGTATAGACACAAAGTGGAGACAGCGCACTAGGAAATTAAGAGGAAAGTTTTTAGGCTATAGTGGGGTTACGGAAGAGCAGGTCTCCGTTAAGAAGAAAGTTAAGGCCACAGAAAGAGATCGGTGGCTAGAGGGAATGCAGACAAAGAGGGCTCTGGAAAGCTATAGATTAAAACAAAACAGTTATTGCCAAAGAAAGCATTTATGATAATTCTAGGGGAAGCTCATTGTTGTTTGAGGCAAGGACAGGTGTTTTGCGAACCAGAACATACAGAGCGAAGTACCAGGAAATGGATACAGTGTGCGCTGCTTGTGGAGAGGTGCGACGAGACGGCTGAGCACTTGATACTCTACTGTAAAGGGCTTCACCCTATGCCTACCGAAGACAACATAGATTTAATAAAGTCATTGGGTTTTAGAGACAGCGAAGGAAAAGTGGATTACAAGACAGTAGAGATTACCAAGCAAAGATTAAGTGAATGGTGGCAGAAAGCACGAGAAAACTAGGTATTTTCTTATTAACTGATGGCAAGGGGGTTTTATAGCCTCACTTTCTGTTCAGTGTGGAGTGTATATAGTTTTCACATTTAAATATTCTAAGCTTAAATGGTAAGACAAATTGGCTAGGTGGCGTATAAGCTACCGCCCGATCCAAAGGGCTCAGCCGTATTCATCCATCCATCCATCCATCCAAACATGAGTTGGCGTTCCATTAGGGCCATAGCAGAGAGGGTAATAAGGAAAAAAATGCCCTCCTCACCCGCATGTCGTCTGCTTCGCCGACTGTTGAGCGCCTAGCAGATGCTATACTTCATTCGAAAGCAGGTCCAGACGCAGCCGATGCTACAAGCGCAGGCTGCAGGCTTCCAGCGTCCATGCGAAGCACGCGCGCTCGTGCAGCACTGAAAAGCACCATTCAGGGCCACATGCTCGCGCTCGTAGCATCGGCTGCGTCTGGACCGCCGGAAACGAAAGAGAGGCGGCGCAAGCATCCGCCAGGCGCTCGTTGAACGAAAGCTCGCGCTGCAGAACACAGGGATCCTGGAGGCTGGGTTCAGTCCCCAACCCCTGCCCGTTTCGACCTGCATGAACATCATCACTCCAGCGTGCGGTCGTGTATCACTACACTACTGCGTGGTGCACGTTAAAGACCCAGGCTCAGCAGTCGAACCGCACCGGCTAAATTGCTCAACGTACAGTTGAGACACCAGACGCCCAATGAGGCAGACTAACTTCCGGCAGCAGGAAACATGCACGCAACAATTTGCTCGGAGAGTGAAGAGAGCTTCAACTTACTCAGCTGTTTGGTGCACAGGCACCATGCAATGCCAAGCTTCTATGCACGGCAAAAATTAAAACTTAACGGCGTGGGCAGCACGTGCGCTATACACACAGTGAGGAAAACAGAAGCGCCCTGTAGGAAGTATTCATCATGGCGGCCATAGCTGAGTGCGACTGCTGGAGAGCGCGTGCCGATGGCGAGCTTCCACAGTTCTTTTGTAACGTGCATTCCGCACCCTGCCAGTACCGCCGGTCTGTAGCAGCCTATTAATTGTGGGCTCCGTTCAGAGCATTGCGCTTCCAGAGCATCACCCACAAATATGGCGCCCAGTGAATGCCTCGCTTATAGCGATCGCATCTCATCACGAATAAAGCCTGGTTCAGACAGTTGCGTTTGACTGCGGTGCGGCTGCGAAAACCAGGACATCCCTGCTTCTTATATCGCGTGCCAAGATGATTCTTGCATTGGATTCCACACTTCATGCGAAGCACAGATGTGCCGGTGACTCGCTTTCGGTTTCTCACCGCCGCAACGCAGTCAAACGCACTCAAACGCAAGTGTCTGAACCGGCCTTAAGCATCGAGCGGCATACACCCGCCATTGCTGACCAACGCTCTGCCCACACGGTGAAAGCTGTGGCAGACGATGAGTTTGTCGTTCACCACAGCTCGCGCATTTCGGGCGTTTCTCTTAGCACGATTATTGATCGCCTATTAGCAGCGAGATGTTTTGGTGGCGCCAGGAGGCCGTATGGTGGCGCTCTCCTATGGTTCCCCTCGTGGCGTCATTACCTTGCGAACAAGAAGTTCGATGGCGTCTGCAGTGAGCGTGGCGGAAGCTTAAAATCATTGCGCTCTCAAACCAACGCTGCCAACATCGCCGAAATTGAAGTTTTCCATGCCCTCATATTTCCGCTCGATGAGAAATCCTTTTGCTGACGTCATGAGTCGGCATTGGGCCAACCGTGGAACGCCGACCACAGTGACGCTTTCGACTCGCACACGTCGCCCAATACACCCTTTTCATGGCAAGCGCCCTGGGGGTCATGCTAAACTGGACAAACTCGCTTGTCGTTGTTGCCCCGTCTCTCATTGGACTCTCGCAACGATGCTGTTACACGCGGGACGAGATGTCAATCATCCAAACTCTCTCGGTGCTCGAATTCCAGCGAGCTTGGGAAACACAAAGTCGTAGCGAGCTTTATCAGAGCGTGCACGAGCAACCGTGGTGGTGTCTCAGATTAAATGGCTGCACTGATGACGTCGTGCCCGCATGTCCCTACATCCCTACGCTGCGTTAGAGTCAATGCTGCCTAGATCGTCCCTAGACAGGCTGTGAACACTCTGAATTCTCTCGTCGCAAGATTGTCGTCTGTGGAAGTCATTGGTGACAAGAAAGTGACATTTCACAACTTTGGCAAGGAGTTATTTGAGGCTGAAATCATCGCTTTGAAATTGAGGCAAGATTGGAACTTCGTGATATTGTGGAGCCATGCGCGGTGTACGCGGATTTAGAGCTCATCTTGCGCCACTGTCAACAGCGCTACCTGAATCGCCGAGAGTCGGTTTGGGTGGTGACGTCGGTAGCGCTTGAGGGTGAGAGGGGGGGGGGGCGAGAAACCAGTGGAAGGGAAATACACAGGTATGGCAAACACCCACACAAAATCAATTAGTGGTCAGGAGTGCGGTAGATAAATGTTCGGGAGCGGGAGAGAAAAGTGTGCGTGTGGGGGGGGGGGGGGGTGATGATGATGATGATGATGATGAGTAGTGAAGAGAGGAAGACATACCTTGCCCCGGAAGATTCTATTATACTTTTCTGGAATGTCTGGTGCATTAAATGGGAAGATAGGTCTGGGGGACGCTCCCCCTTACCCCCTTTATTCCCCTTGCCTCTTCATTGATGCCACTGGGAGGGAGGGGGCTGAATCGCCCCTCCCTCGTCCCCTGCTCGATGCCCCTGCATGGAGGCATTGCAACTTCATGACAACGAGGAACAGAAAAGCGTGCAATTTTCGAAATAATGGTTGTAGAGGTCCTAGAATTCAAACTGTTCGCGCTCCATGAGCCCGGAGCACGCCATAACAGAATTCCAAGCGAGAGGCTCGTGCCAGGGCTCGCAGTGTGCAGGCGCGTTCAGTGGCATCATTCTTATAGTTCCTACTCTGACATCGTGGTCAGAATTGTCAGTTGGGAACGACAAATTCAATGGTGCTTGTTTGAATCGACGGTGACGAGTTTCAGTGTACAATGGAAGCTTGGATTCATCAGCATTCTCAAAACATCCTACTTTCAATATTGACCAACTAGACATTACTCTTATTTCCGTTGATGAATGCAGAATTAATCCCAGTTTGGCTGATCTTGGAAAACCGACCGTAACGACGCTTTTCAGTAGCCTCGCGTGGCCAATAGTCACTACTTAGAAAAATACTCAGTAAAATTATTTTATTCCACCGATGGGGGAACAACTGCCCGGCGGCGAAATCCGCCCGGAGGCGAATAACGCTACTCGGCTGGTTCTGATTTGGTCACACCGGGCTATACTTGGATCATATACAAAAGGCCGAGAAAAAGAAAAGGAACGGCAGGGACGTTTCTAAGTAAATTCTGCTTATTTGGCGGAAAAAAAGAACGATATCAGATTGTCAATTTGGATGGTGCTAATTTTAGAATGCAAGCATCCCAAGCTTCCGCCGTGCTTTTTTAGAGACCACCAAATCATGTTGGTCGCAGCTGATAATCTTTGTTTATCACACGTATGAACCACGGTCATTCCTCCTGGCGCTCTCTCGCCCTGCTCTTGTTCGGCGCATATATACTTCGTTTCATCTTGGGTCCAGACGCAGCCGACGCTACGAGCGCGAGCGTGTGGCCCTGAGCAGTGCTTCGCATTGCACGAGCGCGCGTGTTTGGCAGGGACGCTGAAAGCCCGGAGCTCGCGCTCGTAGCATCGCCTGCGTCTGGACCCAAGCTGAAACGAAAGTATACACGAACTCATCTCTGTTACGTCACGGCGCGGTGGTGGCGCGTCGGTCGCACTTCCGGTCTGGGGCTGTGGGCGGAAGGCCCCATGTGAGGCGTGTATTCCTGCGTTGTTTTGAAAGGAACCTGACGAAAACATGCCTTTTCGTCAAACCGCCGCGACTGGGGCTGTGCCAAAAGAGTCGAGAAAGGTTTGAAGATCAGTTTTCATGTTCTCGGTTCGTCCGAGAACATGGATATGTGGTAAACCAGCCGCCGCCGGACCACAATTGCTTGGGCGGGAAGCACTTTGGGTTGAATTCACGGATACTTGTGGTCATCAGATTTATTTGTTTTGTTCCAACATGAACGCCGGAAAACCCTCAAGTTGTACGGCCCACCTGCGGACTACGTTCAGTGCGTCTTGAAGTTCGAACGGCCGTCTGATCGTTCGAACTGTCGTCTGCTCTTTCAAACGCTTCTGCTTGTCGTCTGCTCTTTTAGACGACACCGGCCCGTAGACCAAATGTTGGCCCGGTACTTGCGTTAAGAAGTAAGTGCAGGCCTCAAAAGACTTAAGTTTGAAGGTTGGTAAGCAGGCTCGACGTAAACAGTAGATACAAGGAGATGTTGATTATTGTTACCAGCGGCCATCACCGACTTGTTATGCCTGATTCACTTCGTCCGATTCTGCTTGCGATTTTCAGTATCGACGTCGACCATCTCAGCTGCGGTTCACGCTTTTGCAGCCCGAGCGACGTCGCGACTGAAAATTGCGAGCGAAATCTCATCATGTGAATCAGGCTTTAGCGTACATTCTGCGGCGTCCACGCGGAATGAATCGCCGCATGTCAGATTATTCACGCGAAGTTTTGCGGTGTAACGAGCTTCGTTGATTTCGCTGACGCCGCTCATGTAGTCAGACATTGTCAGGAAGACGTAAAATCAACAATTCGAAAGCGATAAAGGGCAGGGGGACTCACACCGACGCCGATAACATCGCATTTCAATGGTTTGTTTATGGGCGACGGCGAGCTTGTTGCCCACACCCCATCGCGCATGCGCGGCGCCGGTGGCGTCCGCTAGGGGCGCTCCGGTTTGTCTGTAAACCGTAATGAAAATAGAGCACTTTGGAATTACAACAGGTATGAGGTGGTGAGAGAGATTTGGAAAGGGGTCATGGTGCCTGGTTTAACTTTTGGAAACGCAGTGCTATGCATGAAATCCGAAGTGCATGCAAGACTAGAAATAAAACAGCGCGGAGTAGGTAGGCTGGCTTTGGGGGCACATTGCAAAACGCCAAACCAGGGAGTGCAAGGAGACATGGGATGGGCGTCATTTGAGGGCAGGAAGCTGCGAGCAAGATAGAATTTGAGGATCGGTTGAGGCAAATGGATGGGGAGCAATGGGCACGAAAGGTTTTTAGCTTTTATACATGAGGAGTATAGACACAAAGTGGAGACAGCGCACTAGGAAATTAAGAGGAAAGTTTTTAGGCTATAGTGGGGTTACGGAAGAGCAGGTCTCCGTTAAGAAGAAAGTTAAGGCCACAGAAAGAGATCGGTGGCTAGAGGGAATGCAGACAAAGAGGGCTCTGGAAAGCTATAGATTAAACAAAACAGTTATTGCCAAAGAAAGCATTTATGATAATTCTAGGGGAAGCTCATTGTTGTTTGAGGCAAGGACAGGTGTTTTATGAACCAGAACATACAGAGCGAAGTACCAGGAAATGGATACAGTGTGCGCTGCTTGTGGAGAGGTGGACGAGACGGCTGAGCACTTGATACTCTACTGTAAAGGGCTTCACCCTATGCCTACCGAAGACAACATAGATTTAATAAAGTCATTGGGTTTTAGAGACAGCGAAGGAAAAGTGGATTACAAGACAGTAGAGATTACCAAGCAAAGATTAAGTGAATGGTGGCAGAAAGCACGAGAAAACTAGATATTTTCTTATTAACTGATGACAAGGGAGTTTTATAGCCTCACTTTCTGTTCAGTGTGGAGTGTATATAGTTTTCACATTTAAATATTCTAAGCTTAAATGGTAAGACAAATTGGCTAGGTGGCGTAAGCTACCGCCCGATCCAAAGGGCTCAGCCGTATTCATCCATCCATCCATCCATCCAAACGCATGAGTTGGTACATAGGGAGTGGTGGTGACTTTTCGCACCTTCAATGAAAAAAGTCCCACGAAGATAAACGGATCTGCGGGTTTGTGAGAGCGGAATCTTCGCTGCAATCTTTTGGTTCCTCCTCCCGCTACTACGTCGTTACGGAAATAATCTTTGCGTTCAAGGAGTTTAGCGACACAGGCGGTGCTCCATCTTCGACGAAACAGAATTAACAAAGTGCACCCTAACACCGCCGCTTAGAAACGTCGTTTGAAACGTTTAAACCACCGATTCACCAGGTGAACGCCAAAAGGACGAAGAAGCGCGAGATCCGTTCAAATTTTTCAGAACATTCTCGTAAACCAACTTGTCTGATCCGGAGACCTTAAATCACATAGAAGCCGAAGGCCCTCGTTAAATCTCCAACTTTGTTGTTCGGCGCAAATGCTTTCTATAGAAAGCATCTACGCAGTACGGCATGTCACCAGTGTTATAAGACTGGTGACATAAGCAGGCCCGACAGGCTCAGCAAAGATGGAGCGACCGGAAGTCGCTCGGGACGCAAGCGGAGGTTCACGTTTGTACACAGCCAAAAGGGTCTATACATCACCGTACTCAGGGTAAACAATGTTCCATTCCTTCACGTACCCAGCTTGCTTTCTTCCAAAGCGACCAACACGCGTGCTAGACATACTGTAGATATGCACGCTCCGTTGAAGATCCGTAAAAAATTGCGATGATGTAGTTGTAGAGAAAAAAATAATAATTCCGAACGACGTTTATTTTGAAAGACATATAATGCACGGAGCACTGCATTTAAAGAGTGTTTCTTTACATTAAAACTGGACGTTTCGAAGGGCGAAGAGCATGTTGTTTTGATTTCTCCGCTGAATCTAGCGGGGAAAGTGACGTCACGTGACGTCATGGTCACGTGATCAGGAGAATAAGTATATGACGTTCTCCTCTGCCAGCACAAGTAAATCGTGATCCAACCAGTCGGTCACCATGTCGGGTCAAAGGATGTTCTGCAATGAGGAAGCGCGCTGTTTATTTATTCGCGCCGCAGACGCCATTGCCTCTCCGTTGCAGCGAGTCTTTCGGTCAACTAGATAAATGCCCTATCCTTTTTTTCTTTTTTTGCTAGTAGTGTAGTCGCGCAGATGTTCAGAATGCAATGAGCAGCAAACCGCGTACCCTACATAAAACAAAAATGTGAGAGAAAAAACAACACAACAAAAATATGAAAACTGAGCATGCTTTAGGTTGTGCAATCCGAGCAATCTTTTCGCAGAATATTGCTCGTATGCGTGATGTTATTTGGTGCGTGACATTGACTGCGCTTCGCGTATCTGCAAGCGGTGCTAGCCGAAAGTGTTTTCGTGCAATCTTCACGCCCGTGACAGTGCCCAAGATATAGTTGACGTTAAATGCAAATGTTCGTTTACGAAAAAAAAAAAAAGTTTTACGGTATTTTGGTTATACCTGGTAAAATCGTCGCTTGTAGATCATGTTTTTTCGGGTGGCTACATCTCGGTGTAATCGTTCACAGGTGCCGACACTCATACCCCGATTTCCGACGAGAACGCCATTGGTTGTCGCTAGGTCACACGATCGCTTCTGCCAGCCAATGGGAGGAAAGCCATCCACAAAGGAGCCCTGCGTGTTTCCCTTCTGTCAGACGGCGTTTTAAGATCCTTTTCACTAAGCTCCTTTATAAAATCGGCGAACCAGCGCACGCCGTAGAGCACGTGCGCGCGCCACAGAGCACGTGCGCACTCCACATCGCGAGCTGATTGGCCGATTTTTTAAAGGAGCTTAGTGAAAAGGAGCTTTAGAACGCCGTCTGACACCGGTCAACTTCGCGAATTATTTCCTATCTGTAGTTGCTCTTGGTCGTTACCACCGACCGCGAGTGCACCTTGTGCGAGAACGCAGCTCGTATATACTCCAAACCGTCTCTCACTTTGTCTCTCTCTCCCTGTCACTCGAAGCTGCGCTTCTTTCACCCAAGAGCGCACGTTGCAACCGATGGAAAAGGTTCAGAGCCCGCGCGGCTAGGCCGCCTCAGCCAACACCTCCCAGAAAGACAAGGCCAGCGCCGCGCTTGCTGCGTGACGTCACGGTTGGGAGGCCTGGTCGCGCAGGGAGGCCAATTCCGTGCTCTCTCAGCAGTGCTGGGCTGCAACAGCGTAGAAGATACGCTAGCCTTGACAATGTAACACGAAACACCTGACGCCCAATCTAGCTCGTAGAGAGTTTTAGTAGATCGTTCCGATACTCTCCGATACCCCCGATAACGATACTCTATATGTAGGCGCAAGAGGCGGGAGCAGAGTATCGGGTCTCGTTATCGGAGTCATCGGAACGATCTGCTAAAGCCTCTTGTGCCGTAAAAAAGTTTGACGAAAAGGCATGGGCGTACCAACCGGGGGGGCAAGGGGGCGCTTGCCCCCCAGTTCTCAGAGTGGGGGGCAAGGCATGTGTTTTGCCCCCCCTGAAACGGCCGCCACTGGGCAGGGCAAACACTGGCCGGCGGCGCCCAAGGAATACCAAGGGCACCGCCCCCGACCCGCGCGGGCATATTTTTAACGCGCAGGCGATACATACCCTAGCAACGGCGCTCACGCCGGATTGGCTGGTTCGTGGAGATAGGCGCTGCCGCCGTCAACATAGGCAGCGGATACAATGCGAGTTTCCGAAGCGGTAGCGTAACTTAGTGGTAAGATGTCTGCCTCATACGTATCAGACCCGGGTTCTATCCATGGTGTGGGCTTACTTCTTTATTTTTTTTCCTCGAACATTTTGTTTTGTCGAGGCATTTGGCGATATTTACGACATTTCTTTTTTACGATTAACACTGAAAAAAACGAATGTTGTTGACGAAACATCGCTGAACTAAATCGTATGGGACTCTATTTACGGAAGTGCATGGGGGACAGCGGGGCTTGGGTTGCCGACTGGACGCCGCAAAGCGGCGTGTAGGGGGGGGGGGCTAGGTGGGTTAATAGTTTTGTAATTAGCAGCCGCACACTGTCGCCGCGAAGCGGCGTGAACGCAGGCGCGGGCGTGGGTTAACGCGCTTCGAGTGATACACGCGCCGTCCGAATCCGAAATTTAAGTTCCCGCGCGTTGCCGAGCAGCCAATCCGGCGTGAGCGTCGTTGCTAGGGGGTCTATCGCCTGCGCCGTAAAAGGAGCCAGTGACCAAAGCGCCCGGTGCGCATACACAACTGGCCCTCTCTCTCTCCCCCCTCTTTTACAACGCCTACACACACACACGCCGTAAAAGTTAGTGATGGACCGAATCTGCCGAACTTCAGATTCGGCAAAGTTCCGCACATGCCGAAATTTTGAAAGAAAGTTCGGCAAAGATTCGGCAAAAATTTGGCAAATGTCTGCGCACGCGCACGAACGCGACGGGGCCATGGATCGCAAATGGACGCCGCGCAGTCGCGCGGTTACCATCGCACAGTTTAGTACAACCAGCGGTTACGGCGAGGTGTGGAGTAGGCGACACGGTAACTGTGCGTTTGTGAGCTTTTGCGAGTGTGGTTCTCTTCAATATTTTCTGCCTCAAGAACAGAAGATCGACCAGTAATTTACGCAGTCCACTGCGCAAGTGACAAATGATGCGGTGCATTCTGGATAACGTGATTTTCATTTGACCTTTCCATTGATGCAACGAGGTAGTTGAAACATTGACTGACAACTGCACAATTACGCTCAGTGTGCGCAGCCCACTGCCGTCAAACGGGGCAGAGTCACGAGAGCTTGCCAGAATGTATGGGATGCAGCTGGCATCCTCGTCATAATGTGATACATGTTTTCTCCCTTCTTTTCTTTCCTTTTTACGTACTTTCTGTAGTGTGTATATTCTGTACATTTATTTGTCTGTTTTGTTTTTTCATATGTGGTGGCGGGCTGGCAGCAGACATGTACAAGCTACTCAAAAAAGTAATTAAGTTAAGTTACTGAGTATTAGCCTCAAAAGTAATTTGAGTAGAGTAGAAATTACTGAAATGGAAAGTAATTCAGTAAATTACTAATTACCGTAAAAAAGTAGCAAATTACTTTTGAAGTTACTTTTATTTTTTCTATGCTAACAAGGAAGTACTTACATAGGTTTTGATGCGTTAGCGAAATTCTGCTAGCCGAATATAAAGCGGCTTGTGTTTTCACAGAAATGCTTTAATAGCTGGTTCTGCTTCTGCATGCCTAATTGTTGTGTACTTCTTTTTGGTCAAGGATGTACTGCGGATGTATCATTTCACCTTTGAGGTTTAGCACTGCCTGAGCTTGATTTTGCAGACAGTGTTTGATTGCTTACAGTGTTGCGTAAAGTACGTCTAAAAACTACTTGGAAGTACAAAGTAAATGAGAGGTTATGTACTTCAAGTAAAGTAGTAAGTACACCGGGTGCAATGTACTTGAAGTGAAGTACTATAAATACAATGTACTTCCAAAGTAAAGTAGAAGTACTTTTTAACACACTCTTTCAGAATGCCCTTTCATTCCCTATACAGCGTTTTTTTTTTTGTTTTTTTTTAACAGGTTGGTATGCATAGTTTTAGGGGAAATCGGAGGTGCATCAGTTTTTTTCGGAAAGGGCGGCAAAATCGGAAGTGCATCAGTTTTTTTTTTTGTTTTGGAAATGGCGGCAACTAATACGCTATAGAGTAATTGCTTTATTCTCGCTGACGAACCATTTAACACAATCAACTTATAAGGCACTTATTTGTATCGGTCTTATAGCCGCCATTTCTTCACTCAGAGAAATGACCAGATGACGTCTCGAAAGACAGCACAAGCTATACAGGAGCACCAGATTAACTTCAGAGCGGGTGCTGCACTTTGTTACCTCCTTTGAGTGAGGATGTAGTGTGTATACCTCCTGTAGTGGGCAAGAATTCCTACATTGGGGAGAAGCGGGGACAAGCCCTTTCTTCAAATGCGTCAAGTCTCCTTGAGCTTCGGGATACAAAGAAACGCCAGTCTTCGGCGCTAATCCCACAGTTACTCGGCCTCTCTTGCGTCGTGTCTGTTCGCTCCCCGCGCCTCATAGCAGTGTTGTTGCAGTGGGGGGCTCGTTAAAAATTTTGGAGGGTTTTGGACTATCCAAATTGCTTTCTTCCTCCCCCCCCCTTTTTCTACGCCACATGCTTCCCCCTCTGCAAATATCAGCTGATCTTCTAACATCTTATCTCTGTTGATAGGCAAAACAACCACTAAAATTCGAAAGTAATTTGTAATTTGAGTAGAAGTCACTCGGAAAAGTAGTTAAAGTAAACTACTAATTACCAAAATAGAAATGTAATTGAAAGTTACTAAACTACCCAGAAAAGTAGTTAAACTACAGTAACTTGAGTAAAGTAGTTGAACTACGTACAAGTCTGGCTGGCAGGCGCTCTGCGTAAGGGTTTTCACCTATCTTGCCTAGCCCCGCACACCACCACATGGGCCCCTTCCAGTATGTGCAAATAAAGTATTATTATTATTATTATTATTATTATTATTATTATTATTATTATTACTATTATTATTATTATTATTATTACTATTAATCACTGTTTTCGGCTCACAAGTAGTTTGTGCCAAAACAGAATAATATTGCTTTTTAGTTCGCGTTATTTCGCGATTTTCATGTATCTGCATAAAACTAAACACAGAACTATCATGCTCGACGTTGCACATCCGACATTCCTAACTCTCCCCAACTTACTAAACGTCCGTGTGTGTCCTAACACCAGAAACCGGAATTTTAAAGGTTAAAAACGGCACGTTGCGAATATGGAACGCACACTTTCATCCATAAGCTGACGTCAAGTGACTCAAATCGAAAAACATGCATATTTACAATATTGTTATCTCTTCTGGTGAAGGCTCAGTAACCGTTGCATTCGTTTTCGCGCACGAAACGGTGACTCCCAGAGAAAGTAAGAATGCAGTGATTGCCTTTATTTTAACAATGTAAACACACTTGCAGGCGTGCGCTGATGAAGCCTTAAAATCAAAACTTCTCGTAGACGTGATTCGTGACTGCGCCGGCTACTACCCAACCTCGTTGTCACGCCACTTTCTGCAAGCAAACACTAAAATTGCCAGTAAACACACAAAAGCGACATCGATACAATTATCTTGTAGAATATCACCTTATTTAGTCATAACTGTGTCAATAGGCACTCCACATGTTGTATTCGTTTAGAAAAAAAACGCAATCTTTTTCGTCAGAAAAAAATTAAATATCAATGTTGAAGTCTGTGTAACATTATTTTTGCCGAATCGTTGCCAAATCTTTAGAAAATGTTCGGCAAAAGTTGCGCCAATTTTCGATTCGGCAAAA
>JAZHYW010037867.1:0-11941 GCA_037355805.1 Ixodes ricinus | reverse complement strand
TGATCCTTCATCATGTTCCTGGCTTTTCGCATTCTATACCAACCACAAGCGTTACATTCTCACGAAGTTTGAGCTTTCTGCGATGCATAGTATATTTACCCGGGCCGAAGGACACGGTTCTCTGTTCTCGGGAACTTCCTGTACCTTCCAGCGCTTATCACCCAGGCGAAAAGTGTCGAGAAAAAATCTCGGCAAGTGAGAAACGTAAGCAGCATCTGATATTATGCAGAAAAGAGCGACTGCGCTTGCGCAGAACGGGCCCCATGGCCCAATGGGCAAAAGATGGCAGTAGGCAGCAGGCGATTATAGGAAAGGTGTATACGGAGAAAAGACTAAATATTTAAATAAGTCGATGTTAATACAATCTCCAATGTGCACCGATAAAAAAAAATACTGTCATTAAAAGCGCCACCAGTTGGAGAATGAGTGTGTAGGAATGGTACGACATGATAAACAGGAAAAAAAAGTGTGAGCGAAAACATATACGTGCTATAAGCCGTTAGTCGTCACGTGGATCATGAATGAAAAGGGAAAAAAAACACGCAAGCCCGCTGGTGAAATAACTTACATAAAAAACGAGACAGAAAAAAAAACGGACGATCACGTACAACGTATCAAACTTTGAAAACACGTAGATTATTGTGGAAACTGCCTCATTTTACATTAAAATTTGCAATTTCCTTTTCAAATCGTGAAACTCAGAAATATCAGAAATTAGATTTTTGCTAGGATTACGGCGTCTGAATTGGTTCGAACAATTAAATTCCGCGATATGTTCAAGCTCCCTGCTTGGAGCGTACCTTTCGCGGTCTTGGGTTCGAAGTCCAGCGTCCTCGTCTTGGCCCGGACATTTTCCAAGGTTCCATCCACGAAGACGTAAGTGACAAAGACCACGTCATCGGGCTGTTCCAGATCCAGGTACTTCCTCAGGATCTCGGGTTTTGCAGAAGCCATCCGTCCGAGGTTGCTCTTCCTCCGCTACGAAGGGGGACACAATACGTAACGGCTGAAATCCCAACACCGGTGCACAGACTTGGCTGAGAGTAAACTCTCGAGCGAGCGCAACGTCAATAGTGGATGTGATGATGTGACTTCGTCTGCAAAGAAGAAGGGTGTGCCAACCCATGGATCGGCTCGGAGGCAGAAGGGAAGACGACGAAGAAGAAGAGATGGGGAGTGCGTGCACGGAGAGCGTGCGAAGGACTGCCAGAGAGAACGTGCGGGGTCGGAACGACACCATCGACCAGGGCTACCGGCTGCTCGCTCCTGCGGTCTAACCAGCAGCCTTGTTCCAGCGAGGGCAGCGCATAGAGATCTACGCTGCCCGGCTTCCTACTGGGCGAGCACTTGGTGCAGTGACTCTTGGGTCATCGGCGGAAGCCAACTGCTCCCGCTCCTGACTACCAGCCACAACCGTGGGCCGACAAGGACAGCTCCAGACAC
This sequence comes from Ixodes ricinus, assembly GCA_037355805.1. Classification (NCBI taxonomy): domain Eukaryota; kingdom Metazoa; phylum Arthropoda; class Arachnida; order Ixodida; family Ixodidae; genus Ixodes; species Ixodes ricinus. The sequence goes on along the minus strand of JAZHYW010037867.1, from coordinate 10,498 downwards.
AAGACCCGCTGCTGCGCGCATGGTTGTTCAAAGACATGGTGACTGTTGCTCTTCCCTTTCTTTCATTTCTTTAACTAAGTTTTCTTTTTTCTTTTAGTATATGCGTATGAACTCTTTGATTTCTTTTGTAAATACATGTTTTAAGAAAAACGAAGGACATTGTATCTTGTCAATTATTAACCCCAATGAACCTTGCTACAGTGGATAACTGGCGCAACTCGATAAGGGGATTAGTGCTCTGGAGAACAAGGACGCCTTGCAAAATCGTCACGTACTATCGCGGGCAATGCGAGCTGAAACAGACCTTAACCTTCTGAGTGCCACGCTCGAGCATACTCGGACGCGTCTTAATTAATTATATTTATTTAATTTTTTTAGTAATACTACTAGTTTCCTTCGTAACTTTAGTAGAGAGGTTACATGAGTTTGAAGACAATGCATTAGTTGGTGGTGCAGTTTAGAAACAAACAGTTGTGCAGGTTTCAGCTTCGATTTGCTTCCTGTCCCAACTGACCTGTCGATTTTACTTTTACGTGCAGTGCAATGTTTTGTATTTTGTGAAAACACCCGTTGACGGCATGTGGAAAGTATTCTATAAAGCACTTCTGCCTCGGTTTGCTCCTTCGTTGTTCCAGACAGGCAAATCTATGACGTTCAACCTCGTGCTTTATGTAAAACAGTGATTTCTAAAAATTAGTAATAAAATAATTTCACACTAATAAAAAAAAACAGTTCCGAGTGAGAAAAGAAGAACAATTGACGGTTCAGGTTATTGGAAGAGAATGACTTCAGGGTGCGAGGCCGGGGTGGCACTTTGCACGCCGTTTCTAGAAAAGTATAATTCAAATAACTTCCGGCCCATAGATTGGTGTGTCCTCGATAAATAGATATACTTCGTAAATCATGCTACAGCTTCTCAGCATGCGATCAAAACTTGAGTTGAACGTGCAAGAAAAAGCAAAAAAAAAAAAACCTCTCAGACTTTGAAAGAGCGTTGGTCCTAACTAGTAATGAAATGCGAAGTTGAGCTCCAATACCTCTGACTATTTGACAAATTGAGGGACCGCAGACGCAGGAAAAGAGAACCCATCTAATGTTTCCCCAGTTCATATTCTCCGCAAAGGTACCATTCACAGCACTGTTAAGGGGGATTCAACCACTATTTATTTGTACCCTTTTCCTCATAGATGGCGCAGAATTTTTCCGGAACAAACGAGTTGCATGTTCGCAGCTGCGCGTGCAGGTCGGGCGCTCGAGGTGGGCTCGGGCCACGGGCTGTTCGCCGCCGATCTCGAGCTAGATCTTCTTCGCTCTGCGTCCGCCGCTGCAGGAAGCGGCCAACAGGCGGCGCGAGATACGAGCCAGTACATACGTAGATTACAGTGGCTTACGAAACGTAGAATAAGCTCTGATTTCCGAATGGATTCGAAGTTCCATCCACGTTCGAAATTATCGAAAGCACAAGGTGCGGCGTTGCGGCCGTTTGGACCACCACATTTAACAGGCAAACGTTGTTTCGCCAAAGAAATAAATAAATAAATAAAGATTAATTTTTACAGCTTAATTTAAAGCTAGAAAAAAAAGAAATAAAGTGGCAGTTTTGCACTTTTTATGTCCTATATCAGCCGACTCTTCGTCTGAATACTGGTTTGCAAACCCGCTCCCAGGATGTGTGGAGTAAAGCCCATCTATCCTGGGCACCGTATCCTGGGTATACTGTAATACTGGGAAAAGTGGCGCCAATCATTTTTGTGGAAATGCTCGAGACACGTGCCGCGCGCCACTTCTGGGAAGAACTAGAGCCACTAAATGAGCTGCGCTTAGAGTATCGGCACTCTGTTCCCCAACACTGTTGCGGGCGCCGACATTTCGGTGCTTGCTGCAGAGCAGTCGCTACTGCCGATCGTCATGATTCAAAAATGCGACTTTCTCAGCATTCGATTCTGTGTTAGGAGGCTCATATAATATTGCTTGCTCTGTCGCGAACTGTTTAAACATTTAATGACGACGGAAAAGCGTTTCCTGTAATTTCAGATAAATCTTCAGATAACTGGCAACCATGATTTTAAGCCACAATATGAACAAGCGTCGTTACTTTGAAGCGTAGCTATTTAGTGGCACTGGGGAAGGTCCCCAGTGCCACTAAATAAGCTACGCTTGAGGGTAACGACACTTGTTTATATTGTGGCTTAAAATCATGGCTGCCGGTTATCTGAAAATTTATCTGAAATCACAGGAAACGCTTTTACCTCCTCCACAAATGTCTAAACGCTTCGCGACAGAGCAAAGAAATATTACATGAGCTTCCTAACACCGAATCAAATGCCGAGGAAGTCGCACCTTTTGAATCATGACGATCGGCAGTTGCGTCTGCTCTGTACAAGCACCAAGATGGCGGCGCCCACAGCAATATTGGGGAACAGAGTGCCGACCCTAAGCATAGCTGTTTTAGTGGCGAGGTTCACACTTCTGCGCGGCGAGGTCCACACTTCTGCGCGTCGAGTCAAATGCAACAAGAAGCAACCGTTTCTCACCCGTGAACTGTACCAAGGAGTTCTCTGTCCAAGCAAGTGGCGCGGCTCTACTACTCGTCCATAATCGCGCGTCAAGTACCCAGCAGCTGACATTGGCAACGGGTATGGCAAGAGCGGACACTTTCCGCCTGTCTGCCTTTCAGCGAAAAAGAACCACTCAAATACACAAAGCCATGTTGCACTCGAGTTATCCTCGTAAATTCCATGAGTTGAAGGTGCTGCCGGCAAGTGCAGACTAAATTCATTTGATAAAATTCATTCTTACAAGTACCGCCAACCATTGCTGCGGAAACGCGCAAGACACGTATGTCTACGTGAGGGTAAGAGAACAAGAAAGGGAGACAAACCGGTGCCGTGGGTTGCGTGCACGGCAAGAAGGAATACTCTCTCTCTCTCTCTCTCTCTCTCTTTATATATATATATATATATATATATATGAGAGAGAGAGAGAGAAGAAAGAAAGAAAGAGACGCAAGAGAGAGAGAGAAAACGTAAGAGGCAGATGCCGAAAAGTATAAACGGCAGAAAAACGTTACCTGAGGCAGTTGTTTGAGTCTTATACCATATTGTTCGTAAAGTCATGAGACGAAATATTTGCACCCACTTGGCTACATCACGTGGCCCATGACGCCAAGAGATTATGCTATTTCGAGACACCTGGGCTTCTTGAAGAACCCCACGATGAACTCGACACAGTTATCGCCACAAAAGCCGACCATTTGGGCCGGGGAGAAACAGACAGGTACAATACTGGAAAACCCGACTTGAACAAAAGAGGAGACGCAGCCACAAGGACAGCAGGCGCCAAAAGCTCGGCGAAGGAAAAACTAAGTGAAGCGCAAAACCGAAAAACAAAATATTACAATTGAGAAAACACTTTACGAGGTGCCACTTTTCAGTTTAAAATATTAGGACGACCTTCACATACAACAAAGCGTGGGTAGCCTGTAGCCTATGGAATGTGTACGCTCACGGAAAACTCCAAACAATCGTCTCAAGTACGTTTTTCTGCCTTTTATATATATAATCGAAAATATGATGACGATTGAATCGTTACTTGATCGAATGAATCAATGTCTTACGTAACCCCCGAACGCCAAAATAAACGGCGGCGCCAGGCTCCTGGCTCCGCCGTTTATTTTGGCGTTCGGAGTTACGTAAGACATTGATTCATTCGATCAAAGTACTGACTCAATCATCATTATTTTTTTCAATTATTTCTTCTTCGGGGACCGCCGCACGATGATGAAAAATGCCCGTGATACATATATATAAAGGCTGTACGCGCAACCCGGGAATCAATCCAAGAAGAGAGAGGTTTGGGAGCTGATGGTCGCTGTTTGGGGCCACGCACGGCTGGGTGAGACCTTGACTGCGCATCGAGATTTCCTCGTTCAGTAATTTCTTACGCTGATCATTATGTGATTTTTTTTCTTTTAATATATAAACAGGTTTTCCGCTTTGTGCGTCTTCGCCGTGACGCGTTTGCGCGTTGTGAGGTGCCTGAACAAAAAGCGTTCGGGACATATTAGACATCTGACCGTTTTGTTCCGAACGCTTTTGTTTCTTTTCGGTGTTCCTGAGCGTGTGAAAGTGCGTCTCTCGGCACGAACTCTTGGCACTGACTGCTGCGACGGCATTTTGTCGCCACCGTAGAGATAAGCGCGTGCAGTGGGCATCGGGTACTACAAAAACCGTAAAGGCTGGTTCAGAGTAGTTTCAGAGATTCGCAGCGGTTGCATTCGCACGCAACCGAAACGACCGTAACGAAGAAAGACACCGCAACAACCGTGACTCATGGTTGGCTTCGCGAAGCTACCCTTGCATCGCTTGCCATTGCTGTGTACGGCAAACAGTCGTCCCGGTGACTTTGTCGTTCCGGTCGTTCAGTTGCATCCGAATGCAGCCAACGCAGATGTGTGAGCCAGCCTTAAGGATAAAATGGATCAACGCTGCGGTGCTGCTCTGTGCTAACGCCTCCGCTTCGCGCGCAACGGACCCGGGTTCGATTCTTGCGGGTGGCGGACGATCGCTTTCAAGGATTCGGCAACATCGACGACGGGCGCCGTATACGCCCCACGGCGCCAACTACAGCCACGGCCGGACTGGAAGCGCGCGCTCTCTTTCTCTTCTTACGGCCTTTGCAATCGCCCGGGAGTCAATGCCATTTTTTCTCCGTATGTACTTCACTTGCTTGCCGCCAGAGCGCAACCACCTCACCCTGCTTCACCCCACTCGGAGAGTCCCTTCGAGCTGCTTTGCGCTGGTGTTCGAGCTTCGTAGGTTGTTGTTTTGGCAATGGTTTATTGAACTTCGCTCCGATTTAAGTCACTCTACCGTCAGGCAGTGTCGTTAGCAAACTGCGTTCCCCTGTGACATGGACGGGACCTCTGTGTAGGGCGGGGCCTCGTCTCGATGACGTAGATCAAACGTCACCATTTTTTGTCTTTTTTTTTTTTGCTGTTCGGCGGCGCGGCTTGGTGCGGTGGCGTCGACTCCACGTGAGCGAAAAGTTGGCGCGCGTACCATATTCGCGGCGTGCGTTGTTTGGTTTCGTTTGTGCCCAGAAGCCCGGAATGCAACGATGAGTGAGCCTCTTGACCGACAGAAGGTGATCGAAAAGTACCTCCAAGGGTTACATCATGAAGACGGCTACTCGCACGGCTACCTGAAGTCAGACGATGAGCTTACGCTTTTTGAGAGGTCCTTGGCTGCCGTCAACGAGAGGTATGCTGTGCGGACATCAAGAGACCTGAGCAAGTCGCCTAAATGTAAGGATGTATTGATTGCTTCTTAGTGTTTCTCTCTGCGCGTAGATTTAGCATTGAGAAACGCAGTAGTAATTTCAACCAGGGACTCAACCCGGCAGAACGACTTTTTTCAGTTACGGTTAGTGCAACACTAGACAATTTATTTATTTTCGCCTTTTTGAAGATCGGGTTATCATTATTCTGGTTACCGGATCAGAGTTCCCCTGGCACCGATTTATTTCGGTTTGAGCGGAGTATTTTACCCGAACCGATTAACCGCAATATTTTATTTCTGTTCGAGTAAAATATTTCACTGAAGCAACCGAAATCAGTAGGGCCGGGATATGACACGATCTTCAGAAATTCGGAACAAAATTCGCAAACAAACGTAATTGGAGCTGAACTGTTATTTTTCGGTTTCAGTCATGATTACAACCGCGCATGCAAGCTAACCATGACTAAAAAAAATGAAAAAGTCTGCCCCTGTGCTCTTTACATAATTGCTTTGAATTCAAGGCAGAGCTGCGCTTGGGCGTTTATTTTCTAATGTAATTTTGAACACTGAAAAAACGGTCGTGCGCAACACGCTGTACTTCATGTCGTGACACGGCCGTGTGTGCCATCCGTGGTCCTGCTAGAAGCACTAGAAGTGTGAATTAGACGTCTAGAGCAAGGCATAGGCCTGATGTTGAACTCTGTATATGTGAAGCTGAAGCGTCAGCGTCGAGCTTTTTTGTCGTATTATATTAAAATCCCAAGGCCCAAACCAAACTATAACATGTTGGTTTTTTGGTGCTGCTTGTAAGTTGTTACTTCTTAAAACCACACAAAAAAGTCTGGGTAATTATTAATAATGATACTAATAATTAATTATTCTGGCTGAGGAGAGCCAGAATTTCTTGCCAGAGCCAGCGCATCTCTCTAGATTTGATATTGCCCTCTGCCATGCATAAAACTAGGCGCCGTCATTAAATCGTCTTTATTGTTTATTTTCAGCCAATGTCGTCTTCTCCATGATCCACTCCGGGTGTCGAATCTCTCTGGACAATGTACCGTTTCGAGTTGTCAAGGAAACAGTCAAAGTCTGCATATTTGGAATGGAATACTACAAGAAGACTCTGGAGAAAAAAAAAGACCAGGTATGTTACATGGTGATGCACTTGCAAATGTTTCAATCTCATGCAGATATCCGGCAGCCTTCCAATTCAAAGGTTGTGTGCAGGCAGTGTAAAGAGGATACCTTGTGACAACTGTTTTTATACTTATTTTCCTTTATGTAATGCCCTTGGATATTCTATACTGCGTTCCTTGATGGACCGCAGCAAGCCCTGAGCTATCGGAGCAATTCAATGTCACGAGTGTCAGTGACCAAGGGCTCGCGACACTAGTCATGTCACGATGCATTCCAGCGCTGGATCGACTGCTGGATGACTCGTGGCGTCCACGGTCCATCTTGGGGTGAAACAGAGTATAGTATTCTTGTCCTGTCGTTTCTTTGGCGCTTTATATTCTGAAATGAATAGATTTAGAGAAAGCCCAAGAGCATTATGGCTTTGAATTATAAAGCATGGCACTGTATAGTTTTTTGTTCTTACCAAAGCTGCATGATGTTACAATCTACTTGTGTGTCTTTCAACATGTATGTAAAAACACTAGAAATGAATACTTTATTTCATTTACAGGGTTCAAGCACCACTGACTGGCCAAAAGAGGTGTTCGAGAAAAAGCGAATGAACCTCCAAGGCACAAAGAAGAAGGGGTGTGCAGCAACAATGCATTTGAAGTGGATTGAATTGTACCCAGATTTCCAGGTACGTAATATGCAACCACAAGTAAAAAAATATATTTGTAGGTTAATTTCTGGGGACCTTTATCATGGCATTTAGGTCAGCGCAAGCCGACACGAAACAAGCAGTTTTCAAAAATCATTACCTTGTTCTTGCAGTGGCTTGCGAAAAATTTGTAGCTGATGTCCACTATCATTGCTTCTGATGATAGCAGGAAGTTTTAGTAGAGCGATCCAATAACCCCAAATAACGATACTTTCTCTCCCCTCCGACGGCCTTGAACACGCGTTGTGTATCGTTATGGTATCGTTATCGGGGCTAAAACACCCTAATATCAGCTTTTCCTGTTGCCCTTACTGCACGGTGCAGACAAATTTGTTGTGGCATAAGATGGGGCATATTAGACTTGGTTGATGTATGCTCAATTAAAGGTTTGTTTGGGCTAGTTGGTTGATGATCATTATGGTTTAAAACAGCGCGACAAGACGAGGACAAAGTGAAGACGAGACAGAAGACAGCGCTGAACTAACAACTGAAAGTTTATTTCCACTACTTCCAGTATATATACACATGGGCAATAGCAAAATAAACAGTGAGAAAGATAAAGAGTACAACACATACAGTCTCGGCATCCGATGCTGAGACTGTATGTGTTGTACTCTTTTTATCTTTCTCACTCTGTTTATTTTACTATTGCCCATGTGTATATATATATTGTAAATAGTGGAAATAAACTTTCAGTTGTTAGTTCAGCGCTGTCTTCTCTCGTCTTCACTTTGTCCTCGTCTTGTCGTGCTGTTTTAAACCATAAAGTATGCTCAATATATGTAACAATGCCTACTTTCTAGGTGGACGTGCCCCAGCCATGCGGCCAGACAAAAGAGGGTCGGCTGAAAGCAGACAAGGTCAAGCAGCTGCAGGAGGCACTTGACGCAGAGCAGCAGACTGTCGCCAAAGAGACGAGGGTATACATTAGAATTGCCGACTGCGGTTCCCATCGTAACCATGGTTTCGAGGACATGGAAGCTTTTAGCCAAAACATGGACAGGAACATTGCTGAGCGAATTCAAATGTTGGCAAGGGAAGGAATTACATCTGTATCAGATGTGAAGAAGTGCCTACACTATTACGTGCACGACGTACTTTTTGCAAGCAAGGAAAAGCCTGATAGAAGCTGCAGGGCCTTTTTCCCAACACATCGTGACATCAGCAACCAGATCCAAGCTGTTCTTAAGAAAGACCGCTTCAGCACAGTTGATCAAGAGAATGCTAGCATTCTCATTGAAAAGATCAGGGGCGAGCAACCCGAATCCTCCATTGTCTATCGGCCGTATGCAGCACGCAGCTGCGTGGGTAGCAGTGACTCAAACAATGTGGAAGAGAGCGTTGCCAGCGAGTGTGAAGACACGTTGCTGTTCTGCTTCCAGACAAAATTCATGAGAAACATGCTTAAAAAGTATGGAGGCTCAGTAGTTTGCCTGGACGCAACACACAAGACTAGTGACTATGCCCTACCATTGTTCTTGCTTGTTGTGAAAACGCCGTCAGGATACACACCAGCTGGTGTGTTTATCGTACAGTTCGAGACGGCCCACTGTATCGCTGAGGCTTTAGACGTTTTCAAGCAGTGGTGTGATAACTGGTTCCCACAGTACTGGATGGTAGATTACAGCAAGGCAGAAATAAGTGCCATCAAGCAAGTGTTGCCAGAGAGTAAAATCTCCATCTGTGACTTCCATAGACTGCAGGCATGGCAAAGGTGGCTGCGCAGAAAGGAAAACAACATATCCGATCCAGATGAGGCCCTGAGACTTATGAAACGCTTAGCCAGTGCTTCAAATCAGGATGAGTTTGACAAGGCGTTTGAAGTTCTTGTCGCCTCAGAGTGTTGGAAAAATGAAAAATTCCGCAGTTACTTTGAAGCAGTGTGGCTCTCTGTAAAGGAGCTGTGGGTCATGTCTTACAGGCTGGAGTTTGATGTTGTCTTGACCACAAATAACGGCATTGAGGCCCAAAACAGGGTGTTGAAGGCACACTATGTGAAAAGTGCCAGTGGGAAACGGTCGTTAACATCCCTAATCACAGCTGTCGTCTATGGCTACCTTCCCGACAAAGAAGCGAAATTTCATGAGGCAGCAAGGAGGCAGTCATCAGTGTACAGACAGTACAGTGAAAATGTTCCCGCGTACCTGCACAACCGGCCTCACGGGTTTGTTAAACATATGCTGAGACGGCTCGTTAACGCAGAGGAATACACCGACACAGACATGAAAGAGCTGCCCATTGAAGGCATGTTCTCTGTTCATTCTGAAAGAAGTGATGATGATGTGTACACAGTCGACTTCACCAAGCCATCGTGTACCTGCCCCGACTTTAGGAAGCATAAGTACCCATGCAAACACTTTTGTGTTGTTTTTAAGTACAGCGACAGGTGGGGCTTTTCCTCTCTTCCGCAGAGTTACCTCGATCGACCGCAAATTACACTTGGAAGCTGTCCAGAATCAGAAACAGGTTCTGACATTCCCCTTGTCAATGAGCCCAGCCCTTCTGAAGTGTCTTCACAGGCTCGTGGTACAGCAGCCTCAGCAGTATCAGAGCCGGACATTTCCTTTGTCAATGAGCCCAGCTTTTGTGAAGTGCCTTTACAGCCTGTGGTTGCTATGGTTCCTGGGACAGCAGCCCCCTCAGTGTCGGAGCTGCGCAAAAGTATAACTGAGGAATGGGAAAAGTGCAGTTCCCTCCTTTACTGCTGCCATGACGTTCAAACACTGTCGGAGGCTAAGGGCTTATTGGAAGTCACCTTCCGTAAGTTGGCTGAATCTGTGCCACAGAGTTCTGGCCTTCACATTCGGGGCTCACCGACAAAAGGATGCTCGTCTCTGAAGCCTCTTCCAAAGAGAAGGCGCCTATAGCGTGCTGTCACTCTGCCATTGATTGGTTGACTTTTCACAGGAGCTTTGGCTCAGACTGCTAGGAAAGGACCAGGGGGAAACTTTAGAGATAGCCACTCAGTGATTTGTTTTTCATTTTTTTTAAGAAATTGCAAACTTTGCAAAACTCAATTAATTTTTACCATGCATAACTTTGGCATAAACAGAGCGTTTGGACATTTGTAAATATGTGTAAATAATTTTTTAGAATGTTTAGAGCTTTTAAGATTGATATGCTGTTTTATACTAGACTTAATTACAGTCATGTAGTTGCGACATTGGCAACGGCTGTGTATGTGTAGAAATACTGCCTTAATGTTTCGTGTTGGTGACACTTTCAATTCATGGATTGTATAAAAATATGTTGTTAGGCTTGTGCTTTCAGTGTATGTGTATAAAACTGTTTGTAAAGTTACATCCCTTCTGTACTTCTATGAAAGTGCTTGCTTTTATACTTTTAACATTTTAATATAGCAGCTGTTGTATATGAAAACATG
>JAZHYW010037866.1:0-63300 GCA_037355805.1 Ixodes ricinus | reverse complement strand
ACTTCGGTCCCACCGAGCAAATGCAGTCCTTCAGTAAAGAATGTCTTGCTTTTGGCACTTTGTGGCAGAAATTAGTGTGCCTAATTTTGCTGTACCTTTTTGTGTGTTAAATTGCTAATTATGTGTACACGCTGATTCCATAAAACTTTCTTCATAGCATCTAATATTTGAAAACCAAAGAGTGACATCCCTGACTCATTTCTGTAGCGTAATGGTTAGGATGGCTGGCTAGTACCCTATGGCCTCAAAAATATTTAGGTACAATACGCTTGCCCTTCAAAAAAGTTTTGCGATTTTTTTTCTTTTTTTCTATTTTGCAGAGGTTGCTGCTGCCACTGGAGAACGTGAGATTTAAACAAAAAATTATTTTAAATCACAATTGCAACATTCGAGTGCCACTTCGGCAAACTTGAGAAGATTGAAGATCGTGCAGGCATAAACATACACAGTGATGTGATTGGCCTCAGCCAATTCGGAGCACCTTTCGGAGCAGCCAAAACAGTGTTTTGGAGCAGCAAATGTGGCCTTTGGAGCAACCAAAACAGTGTTTTGGAGCAGTAAAAGTGGCTTTTGGAGCAGCCAAGACAGTGTTTCGGAGCAGCAAAAGTGGCTTTTGAGGCAGATATTCACAGAAAAATAAAAAATAAATATTCGTTTTAAGTACTGTACAAATGAAGGGCACTTTGTGTTGTGTTGTATTCAGATGTGACGTGTTTTGACGGAACTCGCTGCTTGTGTTTTTACCGCTGAGACATTCCACAAGATTACAGTGCTGTAGGCATTGCCGAGCAATTCCGAAAAACCACTTGCCACCATTTTACTGTCTCCAGACGTGCCAGATTTTCGTCAAAAGTAAGCAAACGTAAAACAAGGGATTGCAAGCATCCCGGCTTGTGCCTCTGTCGTGCAATCATGTTCGCATGCACGTTAAGGCAACTTTGGCAGGCTTGCAGTTGCGCGTGCTTCGTCGTGCGAGCAGAGACAACGGCTGTTTGATAAAAACCGAAACCATGCCACTCCGCTCCGTAGCCAAACGATTCCCAAAATTGTATGCAAAATGTAACTGTCGGGCATGCGACAAAAAACAGTCCAGTGGCGCGTGCTTGCCAGGCCGGCAAACAAGGTGCAAGCTAAACACACACACACACACAAAAAGAACCTGAGCGCATCGATGCAAGACATCGCGAGCGAGTGTCAAAAGTTCTCGGAGCACTTTGTGCAACAACAGAACTCGACACAAACAATCGCGCTGTGTGGGTTCAGCGTACAGACATTGCCTTCTTTGCTTTAGCTCAGTTCACTTCGCCAACTTTCTTTCGCGGCAGATCTTTCACGTACCGGAGTCCTCTCAAAAGAAAGCCCACTGAGAGAAACCTAGGTAATCAATTCTTCGACACAACAGTCTTTGAGTTAAAGAGGGATTTTTGTAGTAACGTACGATTTAAACAAGAACAGGAATGTTGATGCACATGCGGCGGTACTTAGTTTCATTTTAGAAACGCCATATCTGCAGCGACGTGGGGATGACAACACCCGACGTCGCGCGACCACGGCAACTGGAAGGAAGGGATCAAATATAATTTTCCCATGGCCGTTAATATCAGAAGCGAGTGCTTCAGCTCACGAAGTAACTACTGCCGCGCAAAAACGTGGTTTCGTTTCACAGCATGACGGCATGGCTGGTACCCGGCACGCTAGCGTCGGAGCGTCCGCACTAGTGATGGACCGAATCTGCCAAACTTCAGATTCGGAAAAGTTTAGCACATGCCGAACTTTTGAAAAAGTTCGGCAAAGATTTGGCAAAAATTCTGCAAATGTCGGCGCACGCACGAGAACGCGACGGTGCCTTGGATTGCAAATGGACGCCGTGCAGTCGTGTAGTTACCATTGTACAGTGTAGAACAACCCGCGGTTACGGCGAGGTGCGGGAGTAGACAACACGGTAAATGCGTTTGTGAGCCTTTGCGAGTGTGGTTCTATTCAATATTTTCTGCCTCAAGAACAGAAGATCGACCAGTAATTTACGCAGTCCACTGCGGAAGCGACAGATGATGCGGTACATTCTGGATGACGTAATTTTCATTTGACCTTTTTTAGTGATGCAACGAGGTAGTTGAAGCATTGACTCACAATTACTTTAAAACACTCCTTGCAATTATAACAATCCTGTTTTCGGCTCACAAGACGTTTGTGCCAAAACAAAATAATAATTCTTTTTAATTACCGTTATACCGCGGTTTTTATGTATCTAAATAACATCTGACATTTCTAACTTCCCATCTTCCTAAACGTCCGTGTGTGTCCTAACACCAGAAACCGTCATTTTAAAGTTTAAAAACGAGACGTTGCGAATATGGGGCGCACTGTCATGCAAAGCTGACATCAAGTGACTCAAATCGAAAAGCATGCATATTGACAATAGTATTGTTATCTTTTCTGGTGAAGGCTCAGTAACCGTGGCATTCACTTTCGCGCACGAAAGGTGACTCCCAGAGAAAGTAAAAACGTAGTGTTATTGCCTTTGTATTTACACCACACACACTTGCAGGCTTGCGCTGATAAGGCCTTTAAACCGAAACACTCGTAACGCGATTCGTGACTGCGCTTGCTGCTACCCAACGTTGCTACTACCCAACCTCGTTGTCACGCCACTTCGGCAAGAAGTCACTAACATTGCCAGTAAACACAGAAAAACAACACCAATAGAATTATCTTGTAGAATATCACATTATTTAGTAATAACTGTGCCAATATGCATCACATGTTGCATTTAAGTTAAGAAAAATACAACATAAAACATTTTTCCGCCTGAAAAATCTCAATATCAGCGTCAGTCTGGTAACAATGTATTCTTGCCGAATCTTTAGAAAAGGTCGGCAAAAGTTCGACTTAGCCGAATCCCAAGATTCGGCGCCAAACTTTCGATTCGGCAAAAGTTCGGCCCATCACTAATCCGCACACACCCGCGTCTATCAAAAAAAAAAAAAAAAAAAACAGACGAGATTTACGAGATTGCGAAAAGCGAGACGGCGGGAAAACCGTGCAAGACCGGATGGACAATTGATGCAGGGTACTTTGTGTTGGGCGGCCTAGAGTCACTGCTTGCACCATTTAACACAGGCATGCTCAATTACAGTACTCAGTTTAGTTTCAATTTTGAAAGGCGACCGAAATTAGTTTTTTGGCGCAGGCTTGGCGCAGATTACACATATTTTGGCAAAATGTAGCAAGATGTAGCAGGGTTGGCACCTCGGCGCAGTTTGGCACAATTGGCGCAGCAATCACATCACTGCATACATAAAAAAGTACCTTGCTCACTCATGTAGCATTTGTCTCGCTCGCACATAAAGTATGAGCGAGACAAATATTGTCGGCAAGTGGCTGATGGAACCACGTCAGAATAAGCGTGACTTGTGCTTAACACTTTCGGACGCCACTTGAAGCTGCCAGTGGAGTGCCGTACTAAAATTTATTTGAAATAACCATCACAACATTCAAGAAAGTGTCACTTCAGCAAACTTGAGAAGATCGCGCACCTGCATCGCGCTGGCATAAACATACGGTAGTGGACATATTGCCAGCAGCCGGCATTGCAGTTCAGGAGAAATATTGCTGGCAGTGCCCTCTCATTGGCTGCCTGAAGTCACGGGACACCCGGCCACCAGTTTCCGGTCCAGGTCCAGTCCCCGTCACCACGTACTGTCCTTCCGTGGTAGGTCTGCACGTCAGTGTCCTTTCGGTCGCCGAGTCGCAGACGCGGACGCGGAGTTGCATGGTGCGAAAGTTGTATTCCACCGACGTTCAAATCCGGGAGGCCACTATGGTTTGCCGATGACTTTCTCTGACGACTGGCTGCGTGGTACACAAAACGCCGACCAGCATCCCAGTTCGGGAAACATTGATCGTCCGCCAATGGCTCCCGTAGAAGGCAGATCTCAAAATCCGGGAGACGACTACAACGCGCCGATGTCACTGTGAAGTGTGATGATGGTGAGGTGGCACAAGTGGTTACCAAAGGCAAGTTGAACTCTGCATCTGTCAGCTGTATCAACGCGAGAAGAAGGTTCGCACAGCGGGAGGTCAACTAGGGCTAGCCTTTTATTATGGCACCTCTTCCGTCCTCCAAGGGTGATGATCTATAGTTGAGGAGACCAAGGTAGAAATCTCCGTTTAAGTGACCGGATTTTCTTAAAATTCTCTTGATTACCTGAACGCCCTTCTCCGTGAGACCGTTTGATTGTGGAAAATACGGACTGGATGTGACATGCCGAAAATCGTACCGTCTAGCAAAATCCCGGAACTCTTTTGAGGAGAACTGGGGGCCATTGTCGCTGCATAACTCTAGCAGAATCCCATGTCGCGCGAAAATTCCCACGAGCTTGTGGACTACCGCTGCTGTGGTGGTGTTGTCTAGAGGCTCCACTTCGGGATAATTGGAGTATGCATCAAACGTAATGAGTGTTTTCCGCATACTGCAAAACTCACTCGGGCCAGGTTGAGACGGTGTCTGCCTCATTAATAGGGGCTCTGCTGGCGGCTGATACGCGAACTGCTTGCATGTGGCACACTTTTTAATCATGTCCTCAATCTCAGATGTCATGCCCGGCCAAAACATCAAAAGCTGCGCTTTGGCTTTACACTTGTTGCTGCCCAAGTGACTTTCATGAAGCCTCTTTAGCATCTCTAGGCGGAGACTCTTCGGTATCACTACCTTAGCACCTTTCAAGAGCATGCCGTCAATCACTGACAACTCGGAAGAATATGCCTTAAAGTCTCCTACCACCGACCAGTTGTTTTGAACAGATTTGATTACAGTGCCCAACACAGCATCGTTCGCGGTTTCCTGTCTGAGCCTCGTGGACGTTGCCTCACTCACCAAGCTGGAGAGGACGGAGATTGCGTGAACCTTCACGTCATTGTGCGGTGCTCCCTTTGGGCTGCCTGGCAACGGTGCCCGTGAGAGCGCATCCGCCAGG
The DNA here is from genome assembly GCA_037355805.1 of Ixodes ricinus. Taxonomy (NCBI): domain Eukaryota; kingdom Metazoa; phylum Arthropoda; class Arachnida; order Ixodida; family Ixodidae; genus Ixodes; species Ixodes ricinus. The sequence continues at coordinate 58,324 of JAZHYW010037866.1, read as the reverse complement.
ACGAGCTGTTTGCCAGGGACGAACTGGAAGCAATAGTCATACATAATCAGTCGGATAAAAAGATGGAATATCGTCTTACTGACTTGCATATATATCACAATAAAAAAATATTGAAACTCTCTTTTGAATACTTTTACATTGAGAGTGGTTCAAAAACGCCACACACGAAAATTGTCAAATCCCACCATCAGCATTTGCTCTTTTTTAGCAGTTTTAGAGGCTTAAAACTCAAAACCAAGGCAAATACTATTAACGGACTGTATTCTGGCTAAAAGACGGGTGTGAAGAGAATGCAACGCAAGAAAAAGAAAAAAATTACAAATTTTTTTTTTTTATACAGCGTGCTGAAGTTGAATGAAAAGTGAAAACCCTCTTGGTTTCATCATTTATATCTCAGTACTCGTACATGATAAAAACACAAACTTTGCTTCATTTGGAAGGCAATGAAGGGTTCTACACGTGGTAATATTTTAAAAGCGATACTAAACATAGTCGACTCAAAATAAAATCCGCAATTTAGGTCACAGTTGTTCGCAGAGGCATGTTTGGGGATTTTTACAAAAATTGGAGCAGCGAATAATAAATAGCAGTTATAATGTCTGCTTACCTACATGCCTATATATCACACTAAAAAAATATAGACGTTCTCTTTTGAATACTTTGAGATTGAGAGTGATTCAAAAACGCCACACACGACAATCGTCAAAACCTCGTAGTTCTTTCCCGCTTCTTTGAGATTTTGTTTCTCAGAAACTAATCATGTCAGGACATGAAAATAAAAAGGACTGTTCTTCCAGGAACATGCTCCACAAAATATAAAAATTTGAAGTAAAATAAAAAATACGACTGCCACTCGTTGCCTGAGTCCAAATGAAACCGCCCACACACACATATATATATATATATATACAACGTTACTAGAACCACTCAGTTGGGAAACTGCCATAGAGACTGCTCTGAAAAAGTGGCACCGATCCGTCCACGAGAACCGAGCTAATGGCGATCCCAACGCCGCCATTTCTCCCGCAGTGGCCAGTTCAGGAACTGCACGTTACTTCCATTTTCGTTGTAATCGGCCATTTTGGGGCCAGAACAGATACTGTGGAAGGGGCTTCGAGGTACCGCACCCGACTCCCAAGCGGACGCGCCGCGGATTAATATTGTGGTTAATATGCGCCTAACTCAGTACGCGCTACCTGAAATCCTCGCCGAGGCAGGGTTGCATAAAAACAATATTAAATATGCTGCAAAACCTTGCGAACTAAAGATTTTAGAAAACAACACGCGCCCCCCATTTTGTACTAAACTCCAATAAAAGTTACTACAAAAAGAATTTTTTCCGTTAGTTTTCGAAAAGCTCAAGGCGACCACAGTTAAGACAAATGATACAGAGTGGCGCTGTTGTCGCATTTAGCTAGGTCTCGGTGGACGCCAGCGGCCCAGGTTTCAACGGTGAGTTTCCCAACTGAGAGTTCTAGTAACGTTGTGTATGTATGTGTGTGTGTGTGTATATATATATATATGTATATATATATATATATATATATATATATATATATATATATATACATATGATATATATATAAGAATGTCGCACTTCGAAACATTGTTGGAGTTTTAAAGCATTTAGTGAGTCGACGTTTCGGCTTGAGACAAGCTTTCTTCAAGACTGGTACCCAAAATCGGTTACAGAGTTGTTTTCGCTTTCCACACCCGGGTCGCGTCACGTGTCAAGTCACGCGTAAAAATGCCCCCCCCCTAAAAAAAATCTAAAAAAACGGTGTTTTGCTTTGTTTTTCTTTACGCCCGGCCGCAGCAGACGGCGGCGTCTGCTGCGACCGGGCGTGGAAAAAAACTAAGAAAAACACCGCTTGGTTTTTTTTTTTTTTTTTTTTTAGGGGGGGGCATTTTTACGCGTGACTTGACATGTGACGCGACCCGGGTGTGGAAAGCGAAAACAACTCTGTAACCGATTTTGGGTACCAGTCTTGAAGAAGGCTTGTCTCAAGCCGAAACGTCGACTCACTAAATGCTTTAAAACTCCAACAACGTTTCGAAGTGCGACTTCATTGCGTTATAGTCTTAGGCATCTTACGCTATATTTTCTTTAACTATATATATATATATATATATATATATATATATATATATATATATATATATACACACCCAAGGTGCGTCGCACAGCGTGTTTGGCCGACTTTGCCGCACTGCCAACCGCTCTCCCTTTTACCCCCGCTACCCAACAGCGCATGGGCAGATGCCTCCGGAGTCGGTTTTGGAGTACTTGTAGGGGTCTGTGCGCCGGCAATCATAGCACCTCTGCCGAGGCCAATATACCTCCGGAAAGGACTCGCCGTGTTGTGGTGCGCGTGTATTGCCGAGAAAGAGACTCTTTTACACACGGAGAACACAGCTTTGGCTCTCGCTCTGCGCCGCGGCCATGAACGAGCTTTGCCATGGGCTATTGCGAATGCCATTTTTCTTCATATTTTTATTTATTCAAATTTATTTAAAAACCTCGGGAAGCCCTTCGGACGTTTCTTCCGCCACCCTCAGCACGAGATGGAGAAGATGTCTCGCGCCGAGAGCGCGAGGACTCGACGGCCCGCCGGCTCGCCATCGCATGCCAAGCGCGCAACGGCAGGCCGGCGGGGCTCATGACCGACGGTACCCATTTTATTGGTTTATATTTATTAAGAAAAAGAAGAGAGACGGCACTGGCAATAGCCCAAGGCAAAGCTCGTCCAAGGCCGCGGTGCTGCGCTAGAGCCAAAGCTGTGTTGTCCGTGTGTAGAAGAGTCCCTTTCACGCCAATGCACGTGCACCAGAACACAGCGAGTCGTTCCCAGAGGTATATTGGCCTCGGCAGAGGTGCTATGATTGCCGGCGCACAGACCCCTACAAGTACTCCAAAACCGACTCCGGAGACATCTGCCCATGCGCTGTCGGGTAGCGGGGTAAAGTGGAGCGGTGGGCAGTGCCGCAAAGTCGACCAAACACGCAGAAGAAAGGGAAGTCAATTGAGTGAAAGAGGAATTTGGTCTGAAACTGTGTCAAACAGGTGGACGAAGAAGTAAAAATCCAGAGCCATAAAGAGAAGTTCAAAATGCTAAGTAGCCCGCGGCCCGTATAATAAATATAGTATAATATAAGAACACCCGACCGGACATTGGGAGGCCCAGAGTTCAAATCCTAGCTCCGCCGTTTATTTTGGCTTTCGGCGATTTTGTAAAACATTGATTCCTTCGATAAAGTACTGTCTATTGATCTGCATATTTCGAAATTTATATTATATATAAGAGGTATATATATATGGTGCGTCCGCACCTTCATTAATTTTTCTGATATATAAATGCACCATTTTTCTAGCGTCTCAGAATCGGCCAGTGAGAGACGTGCGCTTCGATAACCATAGCCAATTGCTTGGAAATAGCAAACATGACGTAGGTGTAACATGGCACGACAACGTAGACTAGTGAAAGGAACGAACAACACATAAAATATTATTACATATTTCTGTGTTGTTCGTTCCTCTCTTCAGTTTTCCTTGTTTTGGGCTATTGCATTTACATAATTGTTTGACTTTGACCAACTAGCTCAGCTCTCAATTTTATTAGTTTATTCCACTTAAAAGTATTTTACTAGAGGATGGCTATAGTTCTGCTCCTTCCTTCAGTGTAGGCGAAGACTCGTCTGCATGTATTAGGTTAAAATAAACTATAGCGACCAGAAGGTGCGAATGGTTCTTCCAGCACCCAGGGGGAACTCTTTTAGGGTAGTTTACAAACGCTGCCGAACAACAAATTAGGGATGTTTATTTTCATCTTTATTATATGGAATGCGATGATCCCCGGGTAGCGGGGGTAACATGTATGCTCGGGTATCAAACTATGTAATATAAGTAGACGTACTGAACAAGCGTTGGAGCTAGAAACGTGTGCAACTTTTGACCAATTAGAAGTATTAAGCCGTTTCTGAATTCCTTGAATTTTACGTTGTTGGATATCTGGGACAAGTTTAAACCGTTTATTATAAAACGGCTGTCTAGCATTTCAATTAGACAAATTATTGTAAAAACCGAAATAAACCGGTTTTTAAAGACGTCTAACCGGTAACCGAAACCGTAAAAAGTAAAACCATAAAAAACCGAAACGAAACCGTTATCAACAGGAAGCGGTAACCGTAACCGAAACGTTATATTTTTCGGTTTGAATCCCTGCCGCAAACCCCGCTAAGCCTAGCTGCGAATGACAAACCCCACTCTGACACCATGTATCGGCGCGAGAAGGTTCGCACAGTGGGAGGTCAACTAGGACCAGCCTTTTATTATGGCGCATCTACTCGGGCACGAGCTTGCCCGGCACGAGCTTGGTTCACTGCTGGAGCACGCTCCCGTTACACAGCGAATGCTCCTGCAGATTCAGAAGTGCAATTCTTCTCCCGTACTGCCACATCTTCGCAACAAGGCACCACTTTGGATTGAGGAAGTACGACCAGAGCCTCTGCAGTGATAGGTGGTCTGCGAAACTGTACGCTCAAAGCGTAGCGACGCCCCTTGACGACGAGTATGGCAAAACAGAGGCAGTGCATGTAGACAGGCAAGAGGATGTCAGAATTCTCTCGAGCCACCAAAAGTTCAGGAAGGCATCTGTAATTACAGTAAAACTCGCCAGCATCGTATCAGAGGGTTCCATGTTAGAATTCTCTAGGACTGATCTTCTACAAGATCTCCTTTGCCAAATGGATGAATGGTCACCGAGTCCACTTAGCAAAAGAGTGCAAGTTCCCAGAAGTTGTGGACACCAACCATACTGGAGAGGACCGTGCCACTCGTAGGTATGCTGGATAATCTGCCAATGAAGGACAGTGAGGCTCCACACAAGACTTTAAACACCCACAGTTCTCTGAAAACAATCTAGAAGACAACCATGAAGCTAGTGCCAGTATAGACCCCTTGCAGAAAACCCGGCAACAGTATGTCTCGGCATGGTAACCATGGCAACAGCGAGGCAGTCAGCAGCTGCATGACATAGTGAAGAAAAGCAGGTCGCGAACTCTCTGTGCGCCAACCGAGCTTTAGGCGCTTCATGTGTTGTTTTAAGGACAGTTTACGCGCTCCAGAGTATCAGTGAAGATGCCAACACAGTGCTGTGTCCCGGTCTGCACGCAATAGGGATACACTGACTAATTCGGACGGAAGAGAGTACTTATATATACCTATCGAACCGTCCGCTGCCGCGACCGTTCGGCTAACCTCACGAATTCGCATGCATTTGCTTAATGAGGATAATATATTGAATCTGCATTAGACTGCTTTGCGTTTTCTTTACTATTACTGTTAGTCAGGTATACGTTTGACGCGGATAAACGAGCGTCGGTTTTACCCGACGGATTCATCATCCGTTGCCTTTCGGCCGGCCTCACGATTTTGCATGCAGTTGCTTCATACACTACGTTGTTATTTCATAGCACATTTATTTGGTGTTGCTCGGTAGACAGATACCATTGGCGCGGCTAAACAAGCAGTCGAATTCCCGTATCAGTCCTACGAACATTTTCGACACTTTAATAAATGCGCGGGAAAAAAAAACTCACCTTGCAGGCGCGTTTTTTTTATTATTATTATTTTCTTTTTTTGTGTTATTGAAGAATCCACTAACACCATGTTACTTTATGCTTCCATGCAGAATTGGGACAGCACCGCATGAGGTTCCCCATGAGGGCATTTTTTTACGCAAGTTTAGTGGGGACTTGCAGACACATCATGATTTGTCATCACCTCACCATCTTTGTTTTCAGGCCTCATACCTAGCAAGCTAGCTAGCAAGGTTATTTTCCCAGCCGGCAACGGGAAACAGCCGCGTTACTTCATTTGCCATGTCACTTTTTCACGCAGAGCCAGCGGGCCGAAGGAAAAACATTCCTTCACCATGGAGAGCGCGCCCACTGTTGCCCGAGGCGCACAGAGTTGTCACACTTTTGAAACGGGTCTATTGAAGGAGACAAGCATGAAGCTGGTGCCAGTATGGAAGATCAAAATATGCAAGCACATAACGAACAAAATGCTGTCGCACCTGATGAGGCTGTTGCTGTCGCACCTGATGAAGAAGTCGCTGGAACTTCCTATGTATGTGCCCTAAGTAAAATCAAAGTGGTACCACCAATGCGGAAGTGGGGGCGGCCGAAGGACCACACACTGACTGAGGTAGGACTTCCCAGAAAGAGAAAGGATGCCACCACGAAGCGAGTCCCTATCAAGACCCTCTCCATGCGGGAAAAGAGAAAAGTAATTTGGACGTGGCTAGTGGGTTAAAGTACTGCAAAGGCTGCAATCCAGGGAAGCAGCTGGAAGATGACGTTGAACAAAGGATCGAACATGTGCACTACGGCGTTATGGACGAAAATGTGAATGTGCATGCTGTTTGAAGTTTTTTTTCTCGAAGATGCCTGGTTGGCGGTTACTAGCGTACTAGCGTGATGGTGTGCAAGAATGACCTTGACATACACGACTCTGTCATGTGTGATTGGTGCTTGTCGTGGTACCACTTACCTTGTGTGCTTCTCAAGAAGCTGCCGAAGACGAAAGTTTGGCAATGCTCCAGTTGTGGGTAACTCATTGTTTCTTATTTGTGTCCTCTACGTTGTTTTGCGTGCGAGTCCAAATAAACACGAGTTTTAAAAATGTCAGTGTTTTGATTTCTGGTATCCACCATAAAACAAAATTTTCTATACCAGATTTTACTGTTGAGTTGGTGCTTCGAATTTTAATTCGACAACTGGGTCAGTAAGATGCATTTTAGATACTGATCTTTCTGCCTGTCTAGTTCTTTTCTAAAGATATTGAAAATTAACTTAGGCAACTAAAATGCACTTAGCAATTTTATATTTTTGCCAAACCCGTCCACAAAAGAATGCATACTGCCTGCAAATTGTTTTTATGGGTTTTAGGCAAGCTGTGGCATTCATATTCCCAAGTTATTCTGCCGGTTGCCGGCATTCTTTCTGCTTGGTCTGTTCTGCCGGCAGCAGGCACCATGGAGTGATTATGTATGCTAGAGGTTCAAGTGGCGCTAGTGTGCTGATGCTAATTGAAACAGACAGCAACCAGTTGAATTGACTTCTGGTAATGCATTTCTATGAGAAAAAGTGAGTCCATTTTCTCCCTGCGCTCGATCATAAGAGCAAATATCCCGAATAATTCGTACGTAGTAAGTAACTTGGCACATTTCTCTGTAAGACCGACGAAATAATTGGTCAATTACGGCGTCTTTCTTTCAAATTCATCGCACTAAAACGGTGCTAAAACGGCTTCGTATGTGTATTTATGAGCACTGTCGGACACTCTTAGCGCAAACACGACGTCGGTGCTTTTCAGCATGAGGGATATAAGTGCCAAACGAACGAAGGACATCTGGAAATTAAGTTGGACGGCAAGAACTACTACGCAGTAACACTGGATCAGTAACTACCTGTGCATGTATAATCAAAATAATTTGAAGGTTACGTAATATATTCCGATTTTAAATAAGTACCACTTTATTCTTTCTGCTCAGTGCTAAGATGCTTGTTCTACGTTCAAAATATCACCCGCACGCTCGAAATCTTTGAGAACAAGTGCTCGATAACAGCTGCCCGGCAGAGAAAACAATACGAAGACACACCTTTCTTAGCCCACGTGCTTTATTATTTACGCTCTGAATGTTTTTATCCACTCATTCACGACGGGGTCATTTTCATATAGTGACAGGACTGGCATATTGTCAATATATAAGCGTCACCGGAATTCTGGCGAGCCCTGAACACACACTATTATCCTTTCGATTGTAATTTTGCTTTAAATCGTCGCTTGTTTTTGCATAGATGCTGCGGAACACACGTTTGGGATTGAAATTTAGAGAAGTTAAACATCGTTCACTGATGAAGAAAAATGTGCCAACTAAAGTAATTACACATTCACAATGTTAATCAAGGTACATACTATTCGGTACGACCCAAATAACCAGTGTTTCGTGTTATTTTCCGGTGAACAGACAAAATGCATGCGCGTTTTCCCATAAAAATCCACAGGAGCACCGCAAAAGTAGACTGGTTGCTGTCTGCTTCAATTTGCGTCACGGAAGTCGCATAGACACTAGCGCCAGTTGAACCTCTAGCGTACAGTCGTCCTCAAAATGAGCGTAAACAGGCCGCCGTTGACCGATTGGTACTGCCAGCTCCAGCTAGCGGCGCTTTCACGAGTCACGGTGAGAATAAGCGCCTCCCCAGAAAGAGCGGATACGCTGTTAGGAGAATGCACGCTACCCCCTTTTGCATGTCAGTTTGGATAAGGCAGGGCATGCTGCTTCATATATTTATGAAAATTGTGCAGTCAGTGTGGATGCGACCTTCCACGCACGCTCCGTTTTTCTGATCTCGCTTCGTGAGCTATCTTTTCGTTAACGCGAAACTGATAATCTTTATTTTTTTCTTCCGAGGAGGCGCGCAGGTATTTTTTGGGGAACTCACGAATTGTTTTTATCTGTCTTTTAAGAACGACACCATTTTAAAGGAATATGCTTATTTCTAGAAAGAGCTTTCTCTCAAGAAAAACAAACAACCCCGTTGATCCTTGTTAATAATGAACCACTTTCAAGATATCTAGCACTTAACTTCCAAGATTGTCTTTTGTGCATCTTAGTAGCAAGTCATGCCATCGTGCGCCCTGAGGACGTACGGCGTTCTCAAACGCAGAGAGTGAAAAAGCGCTTCGACAATTTTGGTGCGTCGCCGCAGTCGGTTCCACTCGGCTTCCATCGTCCACAGCATTCCAAAAGTCGTCGGCGCGTGCACTGTGGAGGGATTGCTTTGCTAGGTTCCACTTCATAAGCTCCCAGATGTGCTCGATAATGTTCATATCAGCACCTTTTGGAGGCCATGACGGCTGTCTGACGTAACGCTCCTCCAGGAGTGTCCGCACTTTGCCGGCAGTGTGGATTGGAAAGAGGTCTTGCTGGAAAAAAAAGATCCCCATCAGGGAATGGGCCACCGAGAACATAGCGAAGCATAACGTCGTCCAAGATGTTGCAGTAGTGCCAAGAGGTCAGCCTTCCTTCAATTCTGTGCAGTTGTCTAAGTCCTTGGTAGGAGACAGCTCCCCAGACGTTCAGAACCGACCGACCACTTGCTGCCACTTCCTGAAGGAACTCAGGGTCATATCCGCAGCAGTCAAGCCCGCCATACGCGCCGCTTCTGATCCCAACGTGTCATAAATGTGGATTCATCAGAAAAAAGGACGCTCCTCCAGTCTGCAAAGGTCCGAGAGCTGTGGTCTCTGCCAAATGCCAACTGCTGTCTCTTGTTTTCTTCGCTGAGCCGAGGCTTTTGGGCAGCTGTCCGGCTTTCAAGCCCAGCCTCCGAAAACCTTCTATAAATTGTCGACGCGCTCCCTTGAACGTTGCAGGCAATGCGAACACCTCGGGCCGAGAGAAACGGGTCGACTGCCACGGCGGCCACAATCGTCTGATCCTGGTCGGCTGTTGTCACATGAGGACATCGATTTTGCGGCACGTCCGCAAAGAGGCCTTCGTTCTTGTAGGCTTGTATTATGCAATTGATGGTTTTCCATGGGCGCTGCACCAAATCGGCGATGGCTCTTTGGCTATACTCCTTCAAGCACAGGTCTATAATCCGGCGACACTTGTCTTCGGGTACGCGTGACATCTCAACAGCAGCTTCCTAGTGAATACATTCCGCGTAGGCGCCCGGCTTTTGTGCACTTCAAACACACCCTCATTTCGAAACGATTAGAATACCTATTGCATTATATAAAACGTCTTCACTGATACCAACTTCAAGACCTAATCATAACGCCCCGTTTCCTATTTCCTTGTCGAACCGATATGTTTTATACCATCAAGAGTGCATATCGACCATGCCGAAACGCGCAAACTACACAGCAGGATTTGTCATTCAAAAAGCGCAGTCTTGGCCGATTGCTTATCACAACCATCGCTTCCAACTATCAATAAAACTAAACAGATGGGCCGGGCGGTTTTTAAATTTCAGAACGGGGCTGAAACACACTATCGTAACAGTGTATCCCTCCTTTCTGCGCAGGCGCTCATTCTCGCACTGACTCGTGTTAGCGCCGCTAGCTGGAGCTGGCAGTACCAATCGGTCAGAGCCGTATGTTAGGAGTGTTTGGACAATGGGCGGAGCAAGGCCGCCGCCAGCGCCGAAAACTTCCCCCGCGGTAAGAGCGTAAACTAAAGGTACGACACAACGTCGACCAGTCAGGAGATTGCAACGTCACAATATTGCAAACAACATTTAAAGCAGTAAAGACAAAGGCACAGGCGCGTGAGCCTAGCTCAGCGAAACGCTTTTGTTTGTACAAGAACTCGTGCACGGGAGGCACTTTCCAAAGTCACGCGCTCGTGCCCATGCCTTTGCCTGCACTGCTGATGTTTCTAAGGTGGAGTATCGGTGACAGTTTGCTCTGGGCTGGCTTGCTAGAACAGCGTCTCAGAGACTGGTTGAAAGAAAACAGTGCAAATGGTGGGGAGCGCGAGCGTCTTGAGACGAGTCCCGCGCGGCTCGTGCGCTGGCTTTGCCCCCCCCCCCCAGTGCTTTCTTTCCCCGTCTCAGCTGAGATGCTGTTTCTAGCAAGTCGGCCCTGGTCTGGAGCGCACGTTCGTTTATTCTACACTTGAATATTGGCGTGACGAAAACCTCGCATGCCCAAAGTTTTCAGTCACCGAGAGCTGAACCTTTTTACTCTAGCGACGCTAAAGTGGCTTAAATCAGTCGTGTCACATATTTCGAGCTCATGGGCTGTTTCGAGGCCTGTGGTTGTCCCCGAGATGCTCGCCTATTCAAACCAATGTATGGCCGAACTCTCCCAATAAACGGCTCTGCAATCGGAAGACGGCGGCCTGTTCACGCTCATATTGAGGACGACTGTACATTATAATAACTATGGCAGGCAGGCACGTATCCAGGGGGGCGGCCCATGGGGCCCGGGCCCCCCCCCCCGAAATCTTTAATTTTGCTGGGACCTTCTCTCCCCCTCCCCCTCATACAACATTTTTTCATGGGCGGGCCCCCCCGAAACAAAATTCTGGCTACGTGCCTGATGGCAGGCACTATAAACCCGTGGATATATTGCCGGCTGCCGGCACGATATCATCCACAATATTATGCCGGCATTATAGCCACATGGTTACAGCCAGCCAATGGGGGGGGAACTGCCAGCAATTTTACGTCCGGCTTCTCTGTCCGTCCGCCTTTGTCCAACGCAACCAATACAGGTGTGTAAACAAGCCTTCCCCCCCCCCCCCGCCCTCCTCTCTCTCCCCCGTGAACCTAGGGAAGGCGGAGATTCGGACGTAACTTGAGTTACGTCGGACGTAACGCTAGACACTTCGTTAAACAAATGATCGGCGAGCGGCTGATTGAACACATGTTCGAATAAGCGTGACTTGTTCTTACCACTTTTGAACGGTACTTTGAAGTCGCGAATGGAGTGCCGTCGAACGGCACTTCGAACGCTCCGCAAGAGTGTGTCCGACAGCACTCTAAACACAGCGTTTGACAATTCGCTTTGAGTAAAGCTATACGCACTCCGGAGTGCATTTCGGACGAGATGGCTATACACACTCCGCCGAGAACTCGTGCCCGTCGGGCCACCTTTTCGAACGGCGCGTGTATTACTGGGGAGCGTGTTAACCCAGCCCCCGCCTGCGTTCACGCCGCTTCGAGGCGACAGTATTGGCTGCTAATTACAAAACGTAACCAGTACACGCCGCTTCGCGGCGTCCGGCTGGCAACCCAAGCCCCGCTGTCCCCGATCGCACCTCCGGAAAGGGAGTACCATTTAATTCTGCGAAGTTTCGTCGACAACATTACCGAAAAAAGAAATGTCGTAAACATCGCATTATGCCTCAATAAAACAAAATGAAAAAAAAAAAAGTACGCCCACCGCGGATCGAACCCGCGTCCACTTGCGTACAAAGCGGACGCCGTAGCCCCTATGCTATGCCATCGCTGAAAAAACTCGTTCTGACCATTCGTTTTATACGAGTTTAGCGGAGTGCGTATACACGAACTCATCTCTGTTACGTCACGGCGCGGTGGTGGCGCGTCGGTCGCACTTCCGGTCTGGGGCTGTGGGCGGAAGGCCCCATGTGAGGCGTGTATTCCTGCGTTGTTTTGAAAGGAACCAGACAAAAACCTGCTTTCTCGTCAAAACGCCGCGACTGGGGCCGTACCAAAAGTGTCAAGAAAGTTTTGAAGGTCAGTTTTCACGTGCTCGGTTCGTCCGAGAATCTGGATATGTGCCGTGAAAAGGGAAAAGCAGACGCCGTCGGACAACGATTGCTTGGGCGGGAAGCACTTTGGGTTGAATTCACGGATACTTATGGTCATCAGATCTATTTGTTTTGTTCCAACATGAACGCCGGAAAACCGTCAAGTTGTACGGCCCAGCTGCGGACTACGTTCAGTGCGTCTTGAAGTTCGAACGGCCGTCTGATCGTTCGAACTGTCGTCTGCTCTTTCAAACGCTTCTGCTTGTCGTCTGCTCTTTTAGATGACACCGGCCCGTAGACGAAATGTTGGCCCGGTACTTGCGATAAGAAGTAAGTGCAGGCCTCAAAAGGCTTAAGTTTGAAGGTTGGTAAGCAGGCTCCACGTAAACAGTAGATACAAGGAGATGTTGATTATTGTTACCAGCGGCCATCACCGACTTGTTATGCCTGATTCACTTCGTCCGATTCTGCTTGCGATTTTCAGTATCGACGTCGACCATCTCAGCTACGGTTCACGCTTTTGCAGCCCGAGGCGACGTCGCGACTGAAAATTGCGAGCAAAATCTCATCATGTGAGTCAGGCTTTAGCGTACATTCTGCGGCGTCCACGCGGAATGAATCGCCGCATGTCAGATTATTCACGCAAAGTTTTGCGGTGTAACGAGCCTCGTTAATTTCGCTGACGCCGCTCATGTAGTCAGACATTGCCAGGAAGACGTAGAATCAACAATTCGAAAGCGATAAAGGGCAGGGGGACTCACACCGACGCCGACAACATCGCATTTCAATGGTTTGTTTATGGGCGACGGCGAGCTTGTTGCCCACACCCCACCGCGCATGCGCGGCGCCGGTGGCGTCCGCTAGGGGAGCTCCGGGCGCTCCGGTTTGTTTGTAAACATGAGTTGGTGTATAGCCATCTCGTCCGAAATTCGCTCCGGAGTGCGTATAGTTACGAGACGTTCGGACAGAACTTGAAGCATGAGTGGAGCGCCGTCGGGCGGCACTTGAACGCTTTGCAAGAGTGCCGTCGGACGGCGCTCTAACACTACGTCATTATGGGTATGTTCCAAATCTTACCCGAGTAACCTGCCTCCTACGTCAGCGGGTAATACCACGTGACATCGCGAGTAAACGATCCGCGACTCGATTTTGGAACGGCCGGGATAATCACCTGGATACTACGCGGATTGGCTTCGTCTTGGGCTACGGCAAAAGGAAAACACAGCAGCGATGGCAGAAAATAGCAGACGATCTCTTTTGATCACGGAGAAAGCACTCGAAGAGACGATAATATTAATGACGACGCGGTGTTTTCTGAGGTGGATCCGCCAGCTCCTTTCACTCACCTTCCTTTTGAGCTGTATATTGATATCAAAATGACTTACTCCTTACAGTTAGACATCAAAAATTTGTTTTTATTAATCAGCGCGATCGCTGTAATTCTAGTCACGGTGCCCTAAACGCATATATTCCACGCATTGTAATTTGCACCGATTATGTTTTGCAGAAATTGATTCCACATGGTGTAGCGGTACAGCGCGAGGGTGCTTTCTCAAGAATGATATGTAACTTACGTTCGCTTTGACGCGAATATGATTACAATAAAATCGTTGAAGCCATCACTGCTTTACAAGCGTTATCCCCTCATTACACACACTCTGGGGGAAACAAAAATACTACCTTATCATTTACTGCGTTCAAACATTTTCAGCCTTGAACGTGAGAATACGGCAGTCTCTCCAACGCCGTGGACGAGGATGCGGAGAAGCTGCTGTTTACGCTCGCACTCTGATAATAACAAGTATACCTTCCCGGGGAAGGTGCACGGTCTGGATCACACCGTGGTCTGGATGTAATGCAGTCAATTCGTGCGTTGAAACCAGCAAATTGCAATAACCACAAATGCTGCACCTCATTCTTTGTCATTTCGAACGTCCGCCACAAAAACCAACGGAGCAAGCGAGCTTCGACGGCTGTCGGCGCCGAAAGCAGACGACGAACAGATCACGTGACGTATTTACTCGATTTGATCCGACGTTACCCCCCGATCGAGGAGGGTAGCGTGAGTAATTACTCCGGAGTAAACAACCCGCTTCTGGAACGCGAGTTCTGACGTCATCGAGTAAGCTCGAGTAAGTTTTGGAACGCCATGGTACGAAACCTTTACTCCGGAGTCGGATCGAGTAAATTTTGGAACACAGCCTTTATAAGACCACTATTTCGTTCTTCAAATCGTTTGACGAACGCAGCAAGGAACAAAGAACGCAGAAAGAAACCGCACACGGACCTTCAATTCAAGAATGACGAACTGACAGTCCTCTCTGTGTTCAACGCTATTTCAGAGACTGGCAAAGCACAATACCTTGAAGCTTTATGTGGGCTGGAAATGCGCCCCCGAGTCAGTCCTGCAACTAGCAGCGTTTCATCTTTGAGAACACAAACACTCTACCGCTGCCGCCTCTATTTGGCGCACATGTCACCAGGGTGTACTAGAAGGGGGTGGTGTGAAAAGCGCGCCGCTTTCCCGTTGGACGGCGGGGTCGCCCTGGCATTGATTCCGCTAGGGGAAAATTTGGCGCTGAAACTAGGGGCGCCGTCAGAGCCGTCGGCTGCGTAGTACGTGCTAGGCTTCCGACGCGTTGTTTACCGTTTGCTTTTTCTTGCGAGAGGATGCCCTCCACAACAAAAAAGAAAACGCAACGATGGTGTTTCGTGCCAGGGTGCGATGGAGGCTACAAAGGGTGTGCAGATAAGGTATCCCTTTTTCGTGCGCCGAGCAATCGTGAGATGTTCGAGAAGTGGGCCCGTGCAATCCCCAGGGCGGACAAGCCACTCGGAGAAAACTCCGCTGTATGCGAAAAGCATTTTGATGAGAGGTAAGTGTATCTTACTTCTTCCCGAGTTGAGGGTCAGAGATGCTGGGGAGGTTGAGCTTGATTAAACGGCGGAGTGGTGCAGTAGGTAGCATACCCGACGCGATTTTGACCGTAATTGGAGCTCTCCAAGTAGTGGTGTTTATGATGCCGCTTGCACTGAGACGGTAATTTGAGCCGGTTTGCCAGAAACCGCGCTGGCTGAAGGAAAGAACTACCAAAACTCACGAGTGGGAGTGGTGCTTTCATTCCTACAGCTTCAGCTGAGACGTTTCTAGCAAGGCAGCCTCGATTTTCAGCTCAAACACGATGTCAGGTATTTCGTGAGCTGTACTCTGTACTGCGCTGTAAGTTACGCGTGCGGTTGTTTTAGGTAACTTTGCAGGTCGGTTTCAACTTCATGGAGCTAAAAAAAATTTACTCTCTTTTGCTTTTATTTTTCTGCATATTAAGGGGTGTTCCGAATATCGGCATAAGGATGCACACCAAATAATTTTTGAAGCTTTCCACTCGCTTTCGGCCCATTTCGCTCATGCCCAGAAAAAAACAATAAGACATTCATATTACTTACGAAGTTGTGGCATGCTACTTTCGAATGATCTTGCATGTATTGTAGTTTCCTTTCTATCACAGAGCTCAGCCGTGAATGTTTTGCGGCACTTTTGAAATTGTTCGATAACTAAAAGTGTGGCTTTTTTTTTTCAGATTCGTTGTGCGTGCCTTTAAGCATCAAGTAAACGGCCAAGAGGTATTGATACCACGTGACATCCCTACCCTGACGGAAGATGCATTTCCGACTGTTTTCCCTAACCTTCCGAAGTACATCAGCAAGACTCTCCCGAAAGCAAGAAAAAGGCGGATCACTACATCACTCCACGCTGTGCCAGCAAAGGCAAACTGCAGTTCACAAAATGAAGTCTCCCCTAGTGGATCTGGAGAACTGGCTGGGACTCAAGAACACCATCATGAAGAACTCGACGGTTCTGAAGTACCGGCTAACACCCATCAATGTCCTCACCGTGAAACACTTGCAGTGCCTGCAAGGGGAGATTTTGCACATCGTTTGCACTGCCCATCTCATCACTGGTACAAGCAGACACTTGAAAGTGGCAGCGTGGTGTCATACCAAACTACCGTGTTCGACAAAACGAAAACACCGCCTGTCGAGTTAAGCAAGATTGTTGTCTTCGAGCACGAGTCAACAAGGCCATCTGTGAGGTGCAGCATTTTCTTCTCTGGGCTGCTTCACAAGGTGAAGAATGTTGAATCAGAAGAAGAAGCTCAGGCAGCGCTTAACTACACAGAAGACACTTCGCTGTGTGTTGGCATTGGGGGAACCACCGAGTTCCAGCTATTGGACCAGAAGTTCAAAGGCATCGCATCCCGACAGCAGTTGTTCTCGAAACACTGTGACGGATCAGCACCCACAGGTATGTCATCTTTGTTTGTGAATGCACAAACCATAAATTTGTTACTCGTTTTTACTTGGAGTAGAATACATCTATATACTACATACCTGTACTGTTATGTTCTATGATCTCCTCCAGGCACAGGTGGATCACGTTGTTTGTCGTGCAAATACAGCAGGAACCTTCTAATGACCCGCTTGCGGCGTATGAAAAAGCAGCCCGCACATCCAGTCAGCGTTTCGAAACAAAGACTCAGACAGGCTGTGCGAAGGCTAAGACGGAGGACCAAGAAAGTTCTTTCGTTACTTGACCGTCTCAAACTACTTCAGGAAAAGAATGTCTCCATCAATGAAGGGTCTCTTGAGGCACAGGTTAGATTGCGGAAAGTTTATTGCATGCTTTCCTTACAATTTCCACAAACTTGATTGGTTTTGTGTATAAAGGTTGTCAGCCTCAATTGACTAGCAGTTGTGGATCTCCTTGTTTTTTTTTTTTAGATCAAAAAGCTTCCACAGAAACAGCAGTTCGCAGTGCGGGCCTGCTTTGAAGCATCGCAGCGCAGATCCCTGCGTGGGTACCGCTACAGCAAACAGTGGCTCTTGGAATGTATCATCCTACGAATGAAAAGTGCCCGTCTCTACGAGCATTTAAGGCGTCATAAGATCCTGGTGCTCCCAAGCCGTGTCTGCCTCTTCAAGTACATCAAGGTTTGTGTATGAGAATTATTTACACCAGGCGAAAGTTCTTATCCAATATTACTTATTCACAGAAATTCAAGGCATCGTATGGCTTCAGCCAACAGCTGTTGAATTCAGTGAAGATCAAGCTACAAGGGATGGATGACATGAAGCGACATGGAGGCCTTGTCATAGATGAAATTAAACTTTCGTCACACCTGGACATGATTGCCTCTACACGTATTGAAGGCTTTGTCGACCTCGGACAGTTTTCTCAGGAAGCAGACAAGCATACTAGGGCGGACCATGGTCTTGTGGTGATGTTTCAACCATTTATTGGCAAATGGACTCAAATAATTGGTAAGTTCATGCTAGTAGCACTAGCATTTTCACTAAATGCAATTTTTGTCGAGTTTGACAGTTTGGGTGCATATATTTTTTTTGCTTTGTAGGTGTCTTTGCTTCTGCCAGCAATGTTAAGTCAAAGCTTCTGACAAAGATTGTGGTTGAGGCAACACTGCTTTGTGAACAAGTTGGACTGTATGTAGACTACATCTGCTCAGATGGAGCATCCTGGAACCGTGCCATGTGGCACGACCTTGGCGTTCATGGGTCATCCAAGTCCGTGGAATGCAAAGTTCTTCACCCATATGACGAGCAAAGATTTTTGTACTTTATGTCTGACTTTCCCCACCTCGTGAAGTGTGTCCGTAACTTAATGATGAAGCATGGGTTCAACACGCATGAAGGACGGGTATGTAACGCATGCAACTGTTTTCTTTTAATATTTGCTGCTGCTCTTAATTGTGTCTCAAGATGTGATTTGATATAATGGCAATTGTCTTGATTCTTGCACAATTCTTGGCTTTGCAGGCTCACTGGGAACACGTTTCATCAACATGGAAGTGTGACAACAACAGCGTCACCTTCAAAGTGGCTCACAAATTAACACGGGCTCACATCTTTCCCGACGGCTTTCAGAAGATGAGAGTCGACTTGGCTTTCCAGGTTTTTAGTCCGCTTGTTGTACGTGCCATGTCCTTCTATGAAGAGAAGATAGAAGCCCAATACCCTAACCTTAGGCCGACCAAGGTTTTCATCACTCTGATGGCCGACCTCATTGAGGTCATGACATCAAGGTTCCCAGCTCAAGCACTCAGGTGCGGTTGTCTTTAACTTCGATTTTTATCTTGTGCGTAAATGTAACTTTCCCCCGTGCTTCCAGACCTGGCAGCGAAAAGGCGGTGGTGCTGGACAGAGTGCTGCAGTTTCTCGACGCATGGGAAGTGCACGCCGGAAGACTGGGTTTTCTCAGCACGAGCACGGCAGAAGGACTCCGCGTGAGCCTGCACGCCACGAAAGACCTCCTTAAGTAATTACAAAGCTATGTCATATATTAACTCACTCTTGATGTAGTCCTTGTTTTGAGAACTGCTTGAGTATCATAGCCATCCTTAGTGGAATTGTAATGCTCCTCCAAGTTTCTTATTGGTAAATTCTGTGGCATTATGTACATGCCGCTCCTGTGATAAGTGGGAAGAATGCAGGATTGATCAGTAGCCGACACTTGTAAAATGTCTGACATGTCCGGTGTTGCATGAATGAAATGATACAATATTTTCAGGTACCTGACCGAAAAAGTTGGGTTTTCTTTTCTGATGACCTGCCGCCTCAGCCAAGACTGCCTGGAGAGGTGCTTTGGCATCGTGAGGCAGTCGTGTGGAGCAAATGATCACCCGACGCCTGCCCAGTTTATTGTAATTATGAGGTACAGAACCATCATTTTTAAATTTCCTGTGTATGTAATCTGTTAGAACAAACAAATCATTGATGTTCCTGTCCAATTTTTGTGTACACTGCAGGTGTCTGGCGTTCTATGGCTTGGCCAGGAGTCCTGTGGGAGGGAATGTTGCACCTGACATGCTCGAGTCCTTGCTTTCCATGGAGGAGGCTCTACAGGTTGACGACGAAGAAGCTTGCCACTTGGAGGAGCCATCAGCCTCGGCCGAAGTCGTTGTTGACCATTTAGCATACGTCACACAACACAGCGATGCTCGCCTTGTTTACTATGTCGCAGGATATGTAGCAAGGAAACGAATTCTGCCAAGCTCTTGCGAGCTATGCAAGTCGCTATGTCTCGTGAGTAAGGAGGACGTGCCCTCCAACCTGCCAGCAGAAACCTGCATAGAGTGGGATCTTGGGGGCTCCTGTACCCGTCCGAACCCCTGTACAGACTCATTCAGACACTGGAAGACAAGCTGACAAGTGCATTCAGCAAAATGAAGCTCCATGCAAAAGTGGTTAAAGAGATTGTGCATGGCATCGGGCGGGTTCCGAGCGTAGGCTGCAGCGAGCATTCGCTCGATTTGACACAGACAATTGTCAAGTTTTATGCGATGACGAGAGTGCATTTTTTCCTGAAAGGAAAGAACCAAACTGAGAATGAAAAGAAATGCAAGAGGAAAAAACCATGTGTCCTCTAGGCGCTTGCACTGTAGGTCTGTGAAAGAGCACACCCTGGGCGTGTTTTGTGAATAAAAGTTGTCGGTGTTGGAATTTTGATGAAGCTTTTTTCTTGCACTAGAGACAGTCTCACTATCATGAAAATATTATTACTATTATAACAGTGCACTATTCTCTGTGCATTTTCCTTCTATAAACGGAGCTTGCGGTCCCCAAACTGGTTTAGGCAAGTGCCACTATTGGCACTATAGAGCTTAAAATAAACCTATAATGTGGAGTTGTCTTGGATTCTACAGCCTCTATTATTCTTTTCTCACGGGCACTAGTCTTCAACGGGACTGGGAAGTCAAAATGTAGTTGCCTCTTTTACTGCACAGTTGAAGTTCAATAGTAAGCAGGCGGAACTAGCGTATGGGTACCTGTGGGTTGGCCTACTTGGAAAGTTGGACATCCGCCGCTGTAGGCTCCGGTGTTTGAGCGGAAAAGCGGGAATACTCGCCCAGTCTTCCGACCGCAAAAATGTACTCGAGTGACGTTCTGACGGGCCAGCCGTAGCTACGCACGCTGTTCCCAAATAAAAACGAAACATCGTCCATGCTAAGGTGAGACAAAGTATATAGGCGTTGATAATTGAACGTATCATTTATTCCGGTTTCTTCGTTCTCCACCCAATCCGGTAATTACCAGCATGGGCTCGAGCACATGTCAGCAGGCTCGCGCTAACGCACCGAAAACCGCTTTATATATATGCTAAAAAGAACCATCAGTATGGTGTTCACGACAAACATTACCTTACTTTTCGAGCTGCGAGATGCTAGGCCGATCGTAGTTACCAAAGGCTGCAAAACAAATAAGCAACAACAGCCGCAGCGTCTTCTTTCGTAGTGTTTCCCTGGTCCGTCTACGGTGCGCCGACGGCGCCCCTGATCGCAGCGCCATCCTGCGGCATCAACGAAAACCGGCACCGCGCTTCGCCCGCCGCTTTACACACCACCCCTCTAGAACACCTTATCACTAGGGGTGTCGCGAACTTTTGTCGAACCAGATTTTTAGGTCGAACTTTCGGGGTTCGACTGGGTCGAACTCGGTTCGACGAACCTTCGAACTTTCACCAGATTCGACCGGTTCGACTTTGTGGACAGTGTGGCCAGACCTTGATACAAGCATGTCTAAGTTTTGAGAACTTTTTTTATGAAAATGGTTATTTTATTTTATAAACAGTTGCAATTAAAAGAAACCAATTCTAATCACTGAAGAAGTTAATTACTTATTTGTTTTTGTACTGTATTAACTGAAATAACCAATCAACGCTGCCTTTAATTCGTCCCTCAGCCATCACCATCCAATCCGAAGCCAACTGGCCAGCCTGTCGCGCATGCGCACACGAGTCGAACCTCAATACAAGGTTCGTCGATTTTCCACGAAAAGTTCGAAAAAGTCGAACCTGGTCGAACTCGAACCTCCGCCGGTTCGCGACACCCTACTTATCACCATGTCACTTCGTGGATTGAATAGGATTGGCTTGGATCGAAGAAGCGCCGGTCGTTTTCGACAGACGGCGACAGCAGCGACAGTCGGCGTCGTGACGAGACGCCGGATATTTTTACGCGGCGCGGTGCCGGATCTTCATCGTCGATGGCAGCGGCGACGGTGTTCTGTCGGAGCGGGCTTTTCAACGAGTGGATAGAATATCGAGACTGTCAGATATCCTGTTTCAGGTACCCGTAAAAGCTGTGAAATGCGCGACCACTCGATTCAAGCTCGCAGACAGAAACACGTATTATCTCCTCGTTTCTTTTCACGCGTGCCCACGTGTCTCGCGGGAACCGGACATTTCGGTGCCGGACGTTTCGGTAAACTTTAGTTTCGGTACGCGGTCATTTAGGTACACGGTTGTTTCTGTACGTGGTCATTTTAGTACCGGTCTAGTCGAGAGTACCGCTGACCGTGACCCGCCCTGCTGACCTATGTAGTTAATACCACGTGTTTGTGAGAAACGTAGCCCCAGCCGTTCGAGCAAGATGCCAAAATGTCAACAGTTAGTATTGCCGGAATAAAAAGTCAGGAGGTAAAAAAACTATTTTCGCCTATGAGAGCACGCCGTCCGTGAGAAGCAGCAGATGAAATGCCTCTGCTTGCGACCGCATCCAAAGATGGCTGCGCAATCGGCCCAAGGGTTTTTGGTTAGTTTCGGTTTCGACCTGGCCGTTTCTCTCGTGCTCGGCTCGGTTTGGGTACAATTCCAGGTTGTAAGTGGACTGTTTTTTTAAATTCAGATTAGGCTGGCTAAGGTGTTTATTTGTATAATGCTTTTGTTTACTGTGGATAAACATGTTTTGTTGCTTCACCATTGTTGCTCTGCATTTTTGTTGTTGTGTCATGAGCCTTTCACTAATTTACAGCTGTAACATTGTGTGCGACACCGGACTATTTAAGATGACGGTAATAAAGCTAGCGATGTCTGAGGAGAGAAGAGGGCGCATACAACGAATCTAATATGCATGGACATGCAGAGATACGGAAGAGCAGGCGCGTCAAGAGTGGCCACGCCCCGTGACAACAGCATTTGGCAGCCCTGAACAGGGCCTTTGTTAGGGTATTGTAATAAATAATCCGTACGCTTTACGGAAAGGTCTGAGTTCATTCCGTAAAGTGTTGTGCGGTCAGTTCTAGGCAGGGCACTACGGCTCTAACTCAATTGAAACCAGGGCTTTGACCTGGCAACCTAGGCGCCAAGTGCAGAGGCCAAGCCTGGTCACGTACTCTCCGAATGCAACAGCTCGCATCTTGTCCGTGATGAGAGCGAACGCTGCTCGATGCCTTGCTTTAAAGGGAAGCTGAAGCGGTTTTAAATATGAAAAAAAAAACACCCGAGCCTGGTTAATTAGACCTCAGCCATCACGAATATCGTATTCGTTTGGTCATTTTCTGCGCGGATTAACCGGAAAAGCGCCTTCAAAGTAGCGCCGAAGCCGCGCCGAAGCCACGCCTCTCCGAAGCAGAGGGAAAGGGGAGAGAGGAGGAAGCCCGTCAGCCGATGTCACAAAAGGTCCGGCTGGGGGACCCCGCTACCGCGGCTAGCCGCGCTTTCCTCGTAGGCTGCTCTATTCTTTTCGAGCCGTTGTCGTTCCGCCGCCACATAGCGCTTGCTTTTATCCGTTCACTGGTCATGCTTTTTAGCGAGTCGTTTTTCAAGCACACGGTTCCGAAATCACGAACGGTACAGCTGGTCCGTTCCGTGAAACCGTACGTGAAATTTGACATACTTTAGCGAATCGTGAAAGTTGCGCGACCGTGTAAACGATGATGATGATAGTGCTTAACGGTGGCGCCATCTTCTAGTGAACATGTGAAACATTCTGCAACGTGTAAATCCGTGGCGGACACCGTGGTGGCGGCTCGTGTTTCCGGCGTACGACTGATGTAAACAAGACGGCCGATGTAACATTTGCCGGTCGGAATTTCAAGAACTGCGAAGCTAGATGGAGTAAAAAGTATCTAAACGACCGTAAAGGTATGTGGTGTGTCTTCGTCATCCTGAACTTGAACGATCGTTCACGTTGTGTGCCGTCGAACCAAATCATTTCGTCTGCTCGCGGTCGCCACGGCAGCTAGTCTGCCCGCAGATCGCAAAAATTTACTAGCATGCGTAGTTTACAGCATTCACGATCGCTTACCATTGTGAGCAGTCCTCGAAATGATTTGGTTCAACCTCTCAAATGAAGCAGACTAACAGGACGGCAAATCTCCTCCCGCTGTCTTAAGCCTAACGCTCGGCTGGGTCCAACGTTACTAGAACCACTCAGAGAGCACGCACAAAATTTATAGACAAATGACGGGGCACATTTGCCCGCGCACTGTAGGGCCTGCCAATGCGAGCCACGCTTCGGCGATACCAAGATTCTCGGCAGAAGCAGAATTCAGAGAGCACGCGAACTGCAAGAGGCGTATTTTATCAAGAAGAGGGGACCCCAGTGCGTCAGCGACACGTCAATAGCATTGTATAATGCTGAGATTCGTTTTTTCGATAAATATATGTAAACGGGTTTATGCTCTTGTATCTCGCGCATGTGTAGCCTGGGTGACGATAAGTGTATCAGATATATATATATATGTACTTCCATCTTCTTTTCCAATACAGTTGTGAGTAGCGCCCGTGTTTGTCTTCTATCTTGTGTACGTCTTTTTAGCGCTTTTAACCATGGTTCAATATAGAACCACTCAGTTGGGAAACTGCCATAGAGACTGCTCTGAAAAAGTGGCACCGATCCGTCCACCAGAACCGAGCTAATGGCGATCACAACACCACCACTTCTCCCGCAGCGGCCAGTCGAGGAACTGCACGCGACTTCTATAATCATTGTAATCGGCCATTTTGGGGCCAGAACAGATACTGTGGAAAGGGCTTCGAGGTACCTCCCCCGACTCCCAGGCGGACGCGCCGCGGTTAACTACTAGGTTAATATGCGCCTAGCTCGGGACGCGCTACCTGAAATCACCGCTGAGGCACGGTTGTATAAAAACAATATTAATTGTACTGCAAAACTTGCAAACAAAAGATTTTAGAAAACAACACGCGCCCCCCGTTTTGTACTAATCTCCAATAAACGTTACTACAAAAAGAGTTTTTTTCGTTGGTTTTTACGCAAAAACATGCTTTCTAAAAGCTCAAGGCCACTACAGTTAACACAAATGATACAGAGTGGCGCTGTTGTCGCATTTAGCTCGGTCTCGGTGGACGCCAGCGGCCCAGGTTTCAACGGTGAGTTTCCCAACTGAGAGTTCTAGTAACGTTGGCTGGGTCGGCGAAGGCAGCCGCCGAACCGACCGCCATCTTTGTTTTTACCCGAGTCGTGAACGGTGCTGGCTGCGTTGCGGTGACGACTCCAGCGGCCGGAATGGGAGAAACGAACGAGAAGAGCCTCCCGACGTCCCGAACGACTGCGCGCGCATGCGCAGTGGCGTCGCCGATGCGTTGGAGGGCGAACCGTTCGTGTGGAAATGACCTGCTAAAACGCCCTATTAGGGAGTTTTAGCAAGTCGTTTTTCAAGCACACGGTTCCGAAATCACGAACGGTACAGCTGGACCGTTCCGTGAAACCGTACGTGAAATTTGACATACTTTAGCGAATCGTGAAAGTTGCGCGACCGTGTAAACGAAGATGGAGTAAAAAGTATCTAAACGACCGTAAAGGTATGTGGTGTGTCTCCGTCATCCTGAACTTAAACGATCGTTCACTTTGTGTGCCGTCGAACCAAATCATTTTGTCTGCTCGCGGTCGCCACGGCAGCTAGTCTGCCCGCAGATCGCAAAAATTTACTAGCATGCGTTGTTTACAGCATTAACGATCGCTTACCATTGTGAGCAGTCCTCGAAATGATTTGGTTCAACCTCTCAAATGAAGCAGACTAACAGGACGGCAAATCTCCTCCCGCTGTCCCTAAGCCTAGAGTAGAGTTGACATTTGGGCTAGTTGGTAGTCTAACATATTGAGGTATTTAGCGCACAAGGTATAGAGAAGGACAGGACAGAAAAGAGCGCTACTCACAACTACGTTTTACTTATAATAAAGAAAGAGAAAGAAAAAACCCAAATAATCCGCCGCGGACTCGTGCATCTACCACAGCCGCGTGAATGATAGCGGCTAGTTCATCCAGGCTGGTGTGGGCCCTTCATTGTTATTTGGGTTTTTTCTTTCTCTTCTCTTTATTATAAGTAAACGTAGTTGTGAGTAGCTCTCTTTTATCTGTCCTGTCCTCTCTCTCTATACCTTGTTCGCTAAATACCTCAATATCCTAAGCCTAACGCTCGGCTGGGTCGGCGAAGGCGGTCGCCGGACCGACCGCCATCTTTGTTTTTACCCGAGTCGTGAACGGTGCTGGCTGCGTTCCGGTGACGACTCCAGCGGCTGGAATGGGAGAAACGAACGAGAGAGCCTCGACGTCCTTCCGACGTCCCGAACGACTCGCGCGCGCATGCGCAGTGGCGTCGCCGATGCGTTGGAGGGCGAACCGTTCGTGTGGAAACGACCTGCTAAAACTACTCAATCGCCTGACGTGTTGATTGCTCTCTTGTTTGTTCATGTATTTGCAGAATTCTCGTGGCACCGAACCAACTGACTCGTGCTGTTGCACGATGCCGTACTCATGTGTAGCCGCAAGCTTTCACGAACAGCGCTCGTCGCAGTTGTTCTTCCCGCTTACCGTCTTTTCCACTCCGACCCCGAGATTTTAAAGGGGGGGGGGGGGGGGGGTTGAGCATGTAGACCGTTTTTTGTTCGAAATGTGTTTTGGATGGCGCATATGAAAATCTACGTACGTGTGGGTTTGGGTCTGAAGAAGGCTCGCCTGAACCCGACGCTCTGCCGACCATCTTTGAAGGTAAGAAGGCAATTCAGCGTATTAAAAGTCACAAGCAAAAAGGAAACGTAACTATACCTGTTTTCACCTCAAGAACCGCAGGAAAAAAAGTCCGGCTTCTCGCGGATGATTACTAATTTTCACCTTTAGGTGGAGATTTAAGATATATTTAGTAGCATTTTGGAGTGGATACACGTTATCTTATCAAGGAGTACACGTTTCAAACGCCAAAAGCATCGCCTGTGCCTCCGACAACCAAATCTGGCGAGAACTATTTCGTGCGGCGTATGAACAATGCGCAAAACTTACTGTTTTCTTGAGGTGAAAACGGGTATAGGTAAAAAAGTTCGACTGTTCTAGAAAAAAGCTATTACGTAATTAGAATTGTGCAGTGTTCTAGCAAAGCCGCGATCATGTAGCCAAATAGCGGGTTTCCACTGGCTCTCTTGTGTTAATCGCCTTATATTAGTGTGTTAGCGTTGGCTTCTTATATTAGGGAGTTTTCGTAGATCGTTTCCGCTGTCCCGCAACGCTCTCCGCAACCCGCTACGAGATCCGGGTTTCTACAGCCAAGGCCATTGGCGCGCAGGCGCGGTAGCGGCTTCTTCGTTGCGGAGGGCTTAGCGGAGCTTAGCGGAGGGGAGAACGCGGTCTACGAAAACTCCCTATTGTTGAAGTGACCATATTTTCCGAACCGACTCCGGTCCGGGAAATATGGGAAACAAAAGACAATCGTAGCCCAAGATTATTTTCTTTGCTTTTGATCTACTCCGCTACCCAGTCACTTGAGAGAGGAGGGTTTGCTCTATAGGGTCATGCAATTCATAATGCGACTTTCACGGTGCAAACCGTTTTAGCATAAACGTTTTTTTTTTTTTTTACAGTTGTTGATAAATTGAAGTCACATATTTTTTGAATGTAAACATAAATTTTGTTAAATTTTCTCTTCCATAGATTCATATTCTCTTCAGGAGAGATTTTTCGAACTACAAAGCATGTGACCTTCTGTTCTGAATTGACTTCTTTTTTTTTTTTTTTTTACAAGTTACGCAGTGTTTTCCATATAAAGTTTGTGTCATGAAATGGTTCATTGTGCCGTAGAAACGCGATCGGACGATCATAATGCTTGGTTGTGGTCTAATGCAGTCAACAAATCTTGGTAGAAGTATGCGAATGTAGAGGCCCAGGAAGCTTTCACAAATTCGACATCAAATTAAGGGCTGCCGCGCACACATCTCCGTTTTTTCTAACGCTATAAAGGCGTAATAGTTGGTGGCAAACATATGTCACATTCGTCTTGGGGCGCACCGCACCGCACCGCGCTGCACCGACGGACGCGTCACGTTCACCTGGTCGTGTCGGTGCGGCTGCACTACATTCGCCTGGGACTTCATGCGGCGCACGGCACCGGTGCGTTGCTGCACCAGCTGCACCGTCGGAAGGAGACCATGCAGGTTCTCGCACTGCGAGTCCCAGGGTTACAGATAGATCCTAGCTGATATAGCCAAATGGCTAGTCAGTGTAGCCCAAAAGTAGCCAAAAGCAAAATATTTGCATAGCCCAAAAGTAGCCAAAAGCGCCAAAATTTCGATATTGTGTTTACAAGCTGAAGGCGAAAGCTCTGCTTTCTGCATATGTTTAGGTGAGATGTCGCATGCAAAATCAAAATATTACAATATCCAGAAAACAGTTTCAGTTCAAGTAATAAAACAAAAAACTCGGTTGGACACATTTGGCCAGTCTCATGCTATGGATAGTATTATTAGGAAGCACTTGTCCCACTTGTGCTAGCTCCGTGCAGTACCTAGAGTTAAACCGAGCGAAATATTCCTCGAGGCCTAAAATCTTTGCAACACTCCTCCTTCTCTCTTCCCCCCCCCCCCCAAAAAAAAAAAAAAATAAAGAAATCTTTGCATGATAGATTTTTTTTAGGGTTTCTTGAGACATCCTGCTCCGGAGGTCTGTTTTTGCCAGAGACACCTGACTGAAGACACGCTCCACAGCGATATTTGACATTGGAAGGGTCAGGAGAGAAATGACGACTTGCGACAACAGCGGAAACATTCTCTCTCCTGCACTTTTTTCGCAGCTTCAACGTTCATTCAAAATGGCACTACGCACTCATCATAACAACTCTTTACATTCGTCTGGAGGGACCTGTACTTTGATTCCATGTTTGAGACAGATGACATCTGTATAAAAGGTGAAAATGCTTTCCGAAAAACACTGATATCAAACTGGGAATTGCTGCTCGGCTGCTGTAGCTGCAAATCACTCAAAAGCTGCATGTTCGACGGAAGTCGTTTCAAGACGCTTTTGATGCATGCTATTAAAAACTTGTGTCATTTCTCAAGGACTAGAGTCTTGCAAGTCATAACCGTAAGCGGTCACGGCGCCTCGTGAAAGGTGCTATGGTGTCCACCGTGAATTACCATTCCCCTCAAATTTGTGCGACCTCGAGGTTTTATGACCTCAAGGGCGTACAACAAAGCCTCCTCGTGTTCCATCTCCACGCAACCCTTCCAACCCCCCCCCCTCCTCCTCCCCCGGGGTCCTGCCTCACTGGCCAGAATACAGAGGGAAAAGGGACAATTTCACGGAAATCGCGCAAAAATTCGACATAGCCCAAAAATAGCCACATAGCCAACCGCCAAATTTCGACGCCAAATCTATCACTAGGTAGCCCAATTTGGCTAATAATAGCCAATCTGGCAACCCTGACTGCGACCTTGAGTTAACGCTCTCCGCTTCCTTCGGCACCTCCTCTCTCTCTCTCCTCTCGCCTCGTCGTTGGTCTTGCTTCCTCGTCTCGCGAAACATGGCGTCCCGGACCTCGAGAGAACGTGATGTCGGCGCTGCTATCTTCTTTCCCTCAAGCCCTCTGCTCTGGCTACGATTCCAGCAGTGACGACGGGCGTCAGTTTTTCCCTTTTCGGGAAGTGTGTGTGTGTGCGTGCGGTGCTGCGTTGCGTCGGCCGCCACGCCGGGCACGTGAAGCTTTCGTCGTCCACCGGATTCAAGACGTCGGTGAGCCTTCGGACTTCGTTTGAACTTTTCCCTGGACTTTGGGTCCTGCAGTGGGGACTTTCCTTTTTCGGAACTTTCGTCTTCTTTGCACCGGTAAACTGGTTTCCCGGCTGCAGTTTCTGTCGCGAGCGGTGAGTTGTTTCGCGTTGTGCCGCTCGGGATTGGAGTGCTGTCTTGTTTTTTTCGCGGCCCCGCTGCCCGAAGGTTCGTGAGTTTGTGTTCGCATTTCGTTCTGATGGTTTTGTCGTGTTGTCGCCGTGCGCGGCTTTTTATCGCCTAATTAAGTTTCTTGTTTTTCTTTTAACCCCTGCGTGCGCTCGCCTTTGTTGATTTTCACACCAGACGTGTACCTATCGCTTGTCACTAGTCCGACAATAAAATCGCATATGTGTAAACGCTCTGTTTCATAGTCCATGTGTTTTTATTTTTACGTTGGCGGGCGAATTTTCGGTGTAACAAGAACATACTTGAACCATCCACTTGAAAGACAATTTGTTACTTTCATTCCTCGCTAGATGGCGCAAACCGCCGCGTACTCTTGTGGATATTTTTTACCGTCCACCCGCTCATGTTTTGCCCTCGCAGTGACCGCACCGACCGCGTCGCACGGCGTGGATGCCTCGCGTTCGCCTGGTAGTGCGTCATGTGGTGCACCTACACAGTGGCGTGGCCTTGGGGCGACATTTTCTCGGTGCCGTGCGCGCCCCAGACGAATGTGACAATACTAAACGCAGCAGAGGGTACCACTATCACAAGGATGGGCCTTCTGCGCAGTTATTCGCATCGTGCGCAAGGACATGGCGGTGGCAGAACGGCGACCCTGTCTCATCTCAGGGTAAGTTCTCCCGTCGCCCAAAGCCGATTACACTATCCCTTCAAACCACTCTAGCCTTGATGAACAATGCAGCCTGCACGCTCACGTGTCCAGCAGCTGGCATGCACGAAGGCCGATGTGTGCAGCATTCTTGTCCTCTGACGACCGTTTTGGGGAGGGTCACGCTAATCCGGCTTGACGCGTCCCGTCAATAGGGAGTTTTAGTAGATCGTTCCGATGCCTATATGATATCCCCGATAACGATACGATGCATGCGCAAAGGCGGCGGCGGAGTATCGGGTATAGTTATCGGAGTCATCGGAACGATCTACTAAAATCTCTAATAGCACTCTGTTTATTGTCAACGTTTTACGTTACAATAAGTAGCAGTCAGTACGCTCCTGAAGGTATGAAGCCGGCCATGTCGCGTCCGCGCAAGCGGTTCCTCGTGTCTGCCTTTATTATTGCGGGGGATAATTTTTGTGCTTCGCCAAAGGCTGGAACGCGTACTCTGTCACATCGAGGGTCGTCTGGACACATTCCTCTTTCGGATCCACCGAAAGGTTTCGAAAAATCAGAAGCCGAACCCGATCTACAAGAGCAGAAGGCTCGGCGCGCGGCTACTTCCGCAAGCGACGGAGCAAATGAGAATCGAGATGGTCCTTTTATGGCGTAGTGGCGCGTCACGCGCGGCTGCTAATGGCGTGCCGCTGCGGCGATCGCTTCTGATTTCTTCGCTTTTTTCGCGTTTAAGGATTATTTTGGGTCAAACGGTTGCGATATTTGGACTCAGCAGGCACAAACACGTCAGAATCAACCATTAACGCATATTTTTCGAAAGCTCTTCACCTTCCCTTTAAGGCGTCGGGTGTGTGGATGCATCCCTTCTACGCCTGGGACTTCACAAAACCCCGAACAAAAAAGTCGCTATATCGTGAGGTCTGGCGGTAGGGGCGGCATATTCGACGATGCCCGACCCATCCAGCGTCCTGGGAAGGTGTTGTCCAGCCAGTGCCTTACACTCGTCGACCAGTAGGGTGGCGCACCATCCTGCATAAAAATGCATACGTTCCGCCGCATGCGCTTTGAACTCGGGAAGGAACTGATCCTGCATCGTCTTTTGGGAGGTGCTTCCAGTTACGTCGTCGCAGTGGCGTCACGAGGGTCAGCGGCACCCGGGGCGGTAGCCCGCCGCGACACCCCCCCCCCCCCCGCTCTCGCATGGCCCACTGCGACTCCCCCCCCCCCCCACCCCGCACTCGCGTGGCCCGCCGCGACTCCCCCCCCCCCCTCGTGGCCCGCCGCGACACCCCCTGAGCCCTGCACCCGGGGCGGTCCGCCCCCCCCCCCCCTTGTGACGCTACTGCGTCGTCGTTGAAGAAAAAGGGGCCAACGACGCCCTCTCTTCAGATTCCGCACCAAACTGTTACCTTCGGCGACTGCAAAGCTTTCTCGAGCGTCCAGGGCTGATTTCTCAAACTCCGATAGCGGCAGTTCTGTGTGTTCACCTGCCCGTCCAGGTGAAATGTCGCCTCATCACTAAACAACAGAAACTGCAGATGTGATATGGATCTTGTGCAATCCTGAGGAGCTCGTCTCGGCAAAAGTCGACCCGCTTCTCCTAGTCTCCGGGCAACAACTGCATGAATCAGAACAAGCTTGTACGGGCGCATCTCGCCGATAGCATTCTGCACGGTGTGATTGGATACTCCGAACAAACGCGCGGCTCTTCGCAGAGACAAGTGGGGATCTGCCTCGAAGGCCCCATCAATGGCAATGCGCAAAAATCTTTTTTTTTTTTTTGAAGAGGAACGTGGAGGTTGTGTTTTTGTTCTTGACGGTACATCTTCTGCAAAGCGCCGGGCCCACATCCAGATCACCGACTTCAAAGACGACCGTAAGTAGTACTCCGAAAAAAACTTGTGCTTTACCTTTTTGAAGCTTCTCAGTTCGGTGTACCAGAGTACGACCTGACTTCGTTGCTTAAGCGTTGATTGCCGCATTAGGAACATACTTGGTTAGTAATTCAATTACAGAAATTGAATTACTGTAATTTAATTACTTTTCTTGACTATTCGTGGTTCTACTTATTTACTTTCGGCTAAAAGGAAATGTATTTGTAATTTAATCACTTTCTGGCATCAGTAATTGTAAAATTTCAGCCACAACTTATCTTTACTTTTGCAAGACTTTGCGGCGCCAACGGAAACTCTGAAAGCCTCAGCGCTCTCACGAGCGCTCTAGTGCTCGGTGACACATTCGCACGCACAGACACGCACACGCAACAAAAATAGCGTCACTTTTTTTTTTTTGAGCCTATTCTTAACGGCATTGTGTAGCGCCGCCTGCGGCGCGAGAAGAAAGCAGCCGCGTAAGCATGTTAAAATATTGAAAGGAAAAAGATTGAGCTTCAGCTTTCAGCGGAAGTTGGGAATTTAGATTGTCTACGAAGTTTTTTTGTTTTTTTTTTACATTTTTTAAGTCCGTTTTTCAGTACTGTCTCATATTTGTATCTTTATATTATTTTCAAGTTTATTTCTATTGGTTTTATTTTGGATAACTTGGGTTAGCATTTTGGAGACTGACCTCGCACCTGTGAGTATTGTCACCGTTGATTCGGCAGCCCCGATTCGGTTCCTATAAACTTCTGAGCAATTATAATTTCAACTCAATGTAAATAATTTGCAATAACATGATGTTTGTATGTGAATGTGGTCGTATTTGCGCGTGAGGATTTTAGTTTCATATTAACACTTGTAAAATATTAATAAATATGACTAATCGTCGCATTTTTATTTGCCTGGCTAACAAAAGTCTGTCAACCCAATTTTCTCTTTAGCGATCTGGCGTCTTCCAGCATATCAACTAATTTATTATTATTTATTAAAAATATGAGACCGTAGTACTTCATGGTCCCGAACTGTCAAGTTCTATCATGAATTTAACAAAATTCATAAAAGGAAAGTACAATACGTGAGATTTTTAAGCCTCCTCCAAAAAATTGGGGCAAGAAATGAACAAATGTGTTACATTCTATACAACTCGTTAAAGTAATGTGGCCCAAGCCGGGTCACTCCCAGAAATAAGTAATTGTAAAGTAATTGTATTGCTTTTTAAAAGTAATTTGTAATTGTAATTAAAATGCAATTAAATGCAAAGGTGCAAGCGAGGTGGACAAGAATGACGAAAATGATCTTGGAGAGGCCCCGGGTTCGATACCCGGACCAGGCAGAGTTTTTCGGTCGCGCACCAGTCTTGGGAGATTTCTGTTTGTCCTTTGTACCCCTTGTTCCCCTTCTCCGGGGATTATTTTCGTCATTGTAATTGTAATTTATTACTTTCACGCAGGAATTGTACTTTAACTACTTCTGAAGCAAAGTTTTTTGCTTCAAAATGTAATTGTAAATACCAGTTGGTAATAATATAAAACTAAATATGAACACTCAATTCAAGTGCGCGTAGATGACTCTAGGCAATCGTGAAGGCAGAGCAGACGCCGTCTGCTTCACTATTTATCCAAAAACCTTTGCATAAAAAAAAACCGAGTGACTACATTTTCAGATATTTTCTTTAGTTTTGTTTCCTTCTATTAATAACCTACAAAGTTGGGGGCAAGGAAACGATACTTTTGTCAGGTATTTTATCTTTGCCGCCAGTCGTTCGGATTAGACAGGCGGGGGAGCGCGGGAAGCTTCGAAGACAAGTGGCGCCATCTGTGAGATGCGGTAACAAACAGAGGCATTTCGTCTGCTGCATCTCACGGACGGCGTCCTCTCATATGCGAAAACAGTTTTTTTACCTCTTTTTATTCCTGTAATGGTAAGTGTTTACATTTTGACATCTTGCTCAAACGACTGGGGCTACGTTTTGACGGAGTTGGAGCTCCCCGCAATGTGTAGTTTATGTTTGCGGTGCGAAAAGCCGGGTTCGGATTTCTTACAAACACCCGGTATATCTACCTGCATACCCGGCGTCCTGCTCTGGGCGTCATCTTCTGGCACAAAAGCACACAAAAGCAGTTCTGCTTTTGTGCCTTTGTGCGGGTTTTCACTTGTATGTTCTGTTGATACTTTCGTAGTAAAGAGTGAACCTTCCTTATTTTGGTTTTGGTTTGTTTTTACTTCTTCGTACTTGCGAAGAAAAGTTGCCGAGGAAAAGGAAGGCTGGGGATGAGGCAGCAAACGGAATGCTGGAGAGGAAAGGAGGAAACCTCCTTACCTTCAAGAGTCAAAGAAAGAATAAAAACACTTAGGGACAAGGACAGACAGCACAGTTCTTTCAACTAGCAACACACATTTACTGATGTCTCCTACAAGATGTACTACCTCCCTCCTAACGTTTGAGACTAAAGAGGAAGATACGGAAAATAATATATTTATATACTGTGCTGTCTGTCCTTGTCCCTAAGTGTTTTTATTCTTTCTTTTGGCGAGTTCGTTTCACACGGACTGGCACCGTTCGAGTTCTCTCCCAGAATGCATCGCACTCGCAGAGTGTTGCACGGAGAACTGGACTCAAACGAACTCGCCAAATGCACCCAGTGCAGAAGACTGATGCTGCCGCCATCTATGTTGTAGAAAAGGTACCGACCTCAAACCGAAACTATAGCCTTTCTCTTCGGAGTGATGGTTGGGGATGCGAGAGTGCAGTCACTACCAACATTTATCTACAGACGTTGAACGCTGCAACCTGTAGTTTATAGTTGCGATGACTTCAAGCAACTCGGCTGCCGTAGAGATAGTAACAGACGGCGTAAATTTCCGCACCCAGCTGTCTACAAAGCAGCTGGTTGCGATCTTTCAATTCTTATAACCGCTTACACTGAAGAAAACTGATGAAGCTGTCCGAGCAGAAGCTTGATCCGTTTGAGCATGGTATTATGCGTGAACCACTGAAAGGGTTCGGCTTACAACTAGTCTGTTCGAATATCCAGCAAACCTTTTCGTTGGACTTTCGATTTCTATCGTCATTAGAGGTGGATCTGATATTAGCCTTGGTGAGGACATCGAGAACGAGAGCTTTCTTGACCAAAATACGACGGGGCAAGTTGGCTGACGTAGGTAAATGTTAAACATGATGATGTTGCCCAAGCCTCGAGTAGAGTCACTATGTTTAGCTTTCTCTGATGCTTATTGGGCAGTCAGAGGTTTCTGCTGGGGGAGTTTTGTCGACAAATGTTCAATTTTTCAACCGCACACGGATGGTGATAAACCTCTCAAGGGCTGCTGATGCGTTCCTTCTGATCATTTCTTGACACACTGGTATATTTCAGCGTTTGTACGGCAACAGAGCGACTTAAAACCTGCAAATAAAGCACGGGATGTCAATTGCTTCCTTCATGAAATAGCAGACGCTCACAATTCAAGCTCGCGTTTGATTCCGTTGCCCGCGGGACGCAATTTCTATCAGAAAATTTACGTTTTTTTCTTTTCGGTTCCGCGGCACATCGTAGCAGACGAACCCTCGTCGTCTGCTCCCGCTCCTCGCCGGCCTCGCCGGAGCGAGGCATGACGGGATTGCATTTTGGCGCACGCCCGATTTTCTCGGTGCAGCGAGTGCATGCACGCGTGGGGTGCCGCCGCTGAAACGAACTCGGAGAGTGCAACCACTCGTGGAGTGCCTGCCGATCTCTGTTCCGCTGAAGGAGCGTCAGCCTCACCCGCGGAGCAGGGAGGAGTCCCTGGACTTGTGCAAAGGTATGGTAAACTGGTATCCGCGAGGGGAAAGGACGTAACTACCACATGTTCGGCCTGCTGCGAGCGTTGGCGGGTCCTAAAAGCCGTCTTTATCTACAGGCCGCTGGCGTGCTAATTTTGTAAACTCCGCGCGCGCGGGTGTGCGTGTGCGTAGCGCGCGCTGCGCTCTGCCTTGGAATGGCACAGGGCTGTTACCCGTTTTTGTATGTGTATCTTCCTATGTTTGAGTGTTTGTATTTTTGGCGGCGGGCTAGCAGGCGCACCTGCGTAAGGGTCTCAACCGTTTCTGCCTAGCCTTGCACGCTGCCGAGTGGGTATCGCAATCTGTGCAAATAAAAATTCTTATTATTATGATCGCCTTTGTCGCAAGGTCCGTGGCGAAAACTACAGTCCTACAGTGGCGAAAATAGTGGAGAAAATTCAAACGCTCCTTGCAACTAGCTTGAACACGGCCGTTCATTGGTTGTCGCCAGGGTTACCAGATAGATCCTAGCTGATATAGCCAAATGGCTAGTCAGTGTAGCCCAAAAGTAGCCAAAAGCAAAATATTTGCATAGCCCAAAAGTAGCCAAAAGCGCCAAAATTTCGATATTGTGTTTACAAGCTGAAGGCGAAAGCTCTGCTTTCTGCATATGTTTAGGTGAGATGTCGCATGCAAAATCAAAATATTACAATATCCAGAAAACAGTTTCAGTTCAAGTAATAAAACAAAAAACTCGGTTGGACACATTTGGCCAGTCTCATGCTATGGATAGTATTATTAGGAAGCACTTATCCCACTTGTGCTAGCTCCGTGCAGTACCTAGAGTTAAACCGAGCGAAATATTCCTCGAGGCCTAAAATCTTTGCAACACTCCTCCTTCTCTCTTCCCCCCCCCCCCCAAAAAAAAAAAAAATAAAGAAATCTTTGCATGATAGATTTTTTTTAGGGTTTCTTGAGACATCCTGCTCCGGAGGTCTGTTTTTGCCAGAGACACCTGACTGAAGACACGCTCCACAGCGATATTTGACATTGGAAGGGTCAGGAGAGAAATGACGACTTGCGACAACAGCGGAAACATTCTCTCTCCTGCACTTTTTTTCGCAGCTTCAACGTTCATTCAAAATGGCACTACGCACTCATCATAACAACTCTTTACATTCGTCTGGAGGGACCTGTACTTTGATTCCATGTTTGAGACAGATGACATCTGTATAAAAGGTGAAAATGCTTTCCGAAAAACACTGATATCAAACTGGGAATTGCTGCTCGGCTGCAGTAGCTGCAAATCACTCAAAAGCTGCATGTTCGACGGAAGTCGTTTCAAGACGCTTTTGATGCATGCTATTAAAAACTTGTGTCATTTCTCAAGGACTAGAGTCTTGCAAGTCATAACCGTAAGCGGTCACGGCGCCTCGTGAAAGGTGCTATGGTGTCCACCGTGAATTACCATTCCCCTCAAATTTGTGCGACCTCGAGGTTTTATGACCTCAAGGGCGTACAACAAAGCCTCCTCGTGTTCCATCTCCACGCAACCCTTCCAACCCCCCCCCCCCTCCTCCCCGGGGTCCTGCCTCACTGGCCAGAATACAGAGGGAAAAGGGACAATTTCACGGAAATCGCGCAAAAATTCGACATAGCCCAAAAATAGCCACATAGCCAACCGCCAAATTTCGACGCCAAATCTATCACTAGGTAGCCCAATTTGGCTATTAATAGCCCAATCTGGTAACCCTGGTTGTCGCCGGTTGTCGCCTTCTGGACGCAGCGCGAGACGCGACGCCTGGACGCAAAATATCTGGCTCCTCCAGATACGCCGGAATGCGCCAAAAAACGCTGCGTTTCGTCCCGGTGCCGGAAGTGACGTCAAAGCGCAGGCGCAGACGCGACGCAGACGCGGAGAAAAGCGCGCCATGTGGGCTAGCCTGTAGACTTCGGGGGGCATCGTAAAAGGTAGCGCAAACCATTGTCTGAAATTGGGAAGAGAAATTTCTCCTCGCCGATGCCTTTCCCTCTCAAAAGTTCTGTTTCCCCTCGCTTCAATTGGATCCGGCGCGACACGTGACCGTTGTCTTCCCATGATCCCGCGCGATTCGGTCGTCGGCTCGAAACCAACGCCATCACTGGGCCAGGCGTAGCGGCGGCTCCGTTCGCGGCCCGGCCGTAGGTTTTTTTATATTTTACCACAACCTCGGCGGCAACGCGATGCCACCATGCTGCGCTGTAGATTGCACAAACAGCATTGCGGAAGGGAAGAAGCATTTTTGCCGTCCCGACGGGAAAGAAAAATCTTTAACGGCGAAGACAATGGCTCCACCGGATCGGTCGGAAAAGTTTCGAGTGCCTCCGAGGAAGACTTTGCGAGGTAAGTCATTGTCAAACTCTGAATCGTATTACCTGTCTCTTTCGGTCTCGCCGATAAAGATCGCCTATTACGATCATGAGACGAGGCAAACACGAAAGTATATTACCGGCACGAAGGACTTAAACACGTCTTTTCGCGCGTATTGGATCTTAGAAACTGACTCGCTCACTCTTAGCTCGCTTGCATTGAGTCGGCCGGGTTGAGAACGATGCGTGAGAGACTAGGGTGCCACTAAAATAAAAAGGGTTCTAGTGTTACCCCGTGCATCTTGCGTCAGTGAAAGGAGAGTCACCAACAATCGAGCACCTCGCGATTTTGTTTGTGCAACATATTTCCGCGATCGGTACTTCACAAATGGCAACTAAAGATATGCGATGCTGCATTTATTTTTCAGGATCACTTCACGAACGATCAGTTTGTGCCAGTGATCTTGGCAAAGACTGGCCTCAAGAAACTCAAGCCAAATGCAGATCCTTCCATTTTTTTTCACACCGACCTCTTCCGAATGTGCAATATTTTGCCTTGTAGCAATAAATATCTTCATGTCTTCATCTTTGTATGTGATTCGTCCTCTCTGATTCATGAAACATCAATTATTGACAATAAAAAAAATTGCTCTTGTATTCAAAAGGCTTTGCTGAAGGATCCCTCTGTCTTCGTTTTGTAACTCACAAAGTAAGGTACGCCCGTGGGTGTGCGGCAAAGCTTATGCGCTTTGAGAGTGAACTCAAGGGTCTACCTTGCGCGTGAGAACGTCAAAACACTAATATATGTGATAAATGAGAAACGTGCTGGCAAGGCAACCGAGCACACGCAATTTTTCATTTTAACGGAGGGGATACAAGTGAGGGTATTTGATTATTTGACGGGTAGTTTTATGCACGAGGCACGTAAACAGCAGACGTCGCATATTCCTCCGCGCGCATGAGCACAGTTGAAGGTAGTATTCGACGCTTATAAAATCTGTATGAAAAGTGTATGAAGTAAACCAAGCTGCTGGATTGACAAAACGATCGGTGATGGTAAACATTACCGAAAAGTCCTGTTTTACACGACGCATAGTGGTGTCATTTATTTGCTTAACTCCAGCGATGCCGATGCTTCAAATGCACTTTGTTCAAGATACTAAAACGTTTTAGTAGAGCGTACGCTAAGGATTGCGAGCCTTGGGGGCGTGTGCCCAATTCATGCTCAAAGCGACGGCACGAGCTCCCGCTAGCAACGCAGAACTTGCCCACGAAACTCTATTTAGACGCAGGGAGAGGTGCATTCTATCGTGTGCCTGCTCTCAGCTTTTGCTGCAATAAACGGGTAAACGAAATATATTTTCGCAGTGCATGCCGATGTTCCAAAAAACTCAACTGTTTTTTATTTAATTATTAATCGTTTGCGTTTAGCGGAATTGGAGAAAGCTTGTCTTCACGCCCGAGCGATTCCAACTCTGCTCGTGCTATTATATTTGCCGATAAAGACGTCTTCCCGAACTTTATAACTCCAATAAAGGAGCGCAAACGTTAGTTTCTTCATGTTAGAAAACAAAACTCTCTTTATATGAGAAACAAAAAAATCTAGTCCGCCGTATCCAATAACATGAACGGCCAGGCACCCAGTTGTGCCCAACACACAGGCGCGCGCCGTCGCGCGTGTTGCGGGCCCAGCTCAGACATGGCGGCGGGGGGCGTGGCGCGGACAGAGGGCGAGGAGGATTGCCGTCGATGAAAAGGAGGAAAACGAGGGGAGAGGAGGAATTTAGGGCATCGGGGCTCGTGCCCCCCCCCCCACCCCCCTGGTGAGATCCCGGGGGGCAGAGCCCGGCCCCCCGGGCCCGGGCCTCGATCCTTACCAAGACGCTGTTTACGTGCCATGTAACAAACTTCTAGTAGTGGCATGTAAACAAAATAACGCCCACGTTGCCTTTATTGACAAAATACATGGGAAATGGAATCCCAGCGTGCTTTCGTTAGCTTCAATCTCGAGTTCTGGCGAAAAGGTAACGCGCAGCACGCCCCCTGCCCCCC
The DNA here is from genome assembly GCA_037355805.1 of Ixodes ricinus. Lineage (NCBI taxonomy): Eukaryota > Metazoa > Arthropoda > Arachnida > Ixodida > Ixodidae > Ixodes > Ixodes ricinus. The sequence goes on along the minus strand of JAZHYW010037866.1, from coordinate 18,352 downwards.
CCCCCCTGGGAACTTGTGAGCCTGACTGCCCCGGGAGAATGAAAAGTCTACGCCGCTGTACGCGTGCCCCATCCAGGAACTTCAACATATTTTGGAGAGTTTAAACAACAACTTCGCTTCATTTTTGTTATTGCAAAAACAACGCAGTCCTCTTCAGTGGCAGTGTCACCCAGGAAGACCACACGTTAAATATTACGACGTAGTTCTGTCCAAATGTTTCTTAAACGGCCCGGCAAACTTTGCAACTCGCCAATTGTTGCCGAAATCGGCTGACTCGACTCAAGCGGGCTTGAGGCGCAACCAACAGCGCAGTCAAGGCTACGGCATGGGCGTACCAACATTGAGGTGAACGTCATCATTGCCTCCGTTTGCTTGTTTTACTTCTCCGGGCAAGCGCAACGGGTGGCGTCAGCGAGGTTTCATCGAGGCACTCAGCGGTGTCCACCTGATAGGTCGCGCCTGCGCAGCGCGCTTCTTGAGAGCCGTCCGGCCGCCCCGCCATGGTCCCGCCGTTACCGCCGTCTCCCGCGTCACCACCGCCGTCGTCGTCTCACCGTTTATGATTAGTGGAGAGTTTGGGAGAACCGTTTTTGCACATCCGATACGGTACGATGAGCCCTCCGGTACAAACTGCGCATGTGCTACCTCATGCAACTCGCGCATGCGCAATGCCTACCGGAGGGCCCATCGTACCGTATCGGATGTGCAAAAACGGATTCCTAAAGCTCTCTATTGTCTCTCGGAGTTTCGTCCACACTACGTACACTACGTGCGCAGACTTATGCAGTAGTTGCGCAGACGTCGTCGAATGTCGTAGACACGAAAACGTGGTGATGAGTGCGGTGCAAGACGACACTTGCGCCTGGCACACGACCGCCCCAATCCCGCCCATTCGTTGCATAGAAGATCACGTGGCATATCGTACCACATGATAGCCATGTTCCTGTCGGCCCGATGCCAATGTTGCCAGACAGCCGAAGTTTCGGTTTCGATTTCTGCTCGTGTTTAAAATTGGATTTAAAAATAAATATCCCATTTTTCGCGAAGCAAATGAGGTAGTGTCTTTTGCTAGGGCTTTTTAATGCGAAATACTCATTACCCCGAAATCTTCGGAATTTAAGCGTCTCCCAAGTTTTCTTTTTTTTTTCAGTTTTTGTGTTGTGTGTATGTTTACAGCCGGAAGTCAGCCCCAATGGGCGTCTGGTGCTTCAGCTGTAGATAAAAATTTGTCCATTGCAATAAAACCACTAGCCTGGGGTTTTTAACGTGCGCCACGCAGTAGTGATACACTACTACAGTGTACTATAATACTTGGGGTAGTGTTGGGACCGGAGCGGCTGGGCAACGGGAGCTCGTGAGGGCGCGTGTATTGAGTTTGTGGCGGCGCTGTAGTCGAGTTACCCGGAAAAAATCGCGCAGCCCGCCACGTTTGGCGGAAAATGCGCGATAAACATTGTCTCAGCTTTTGGACTTAAGTTCATTGTTAAAACGCGTGATAAAATTGTCAAGGCTAATAAGCCATTTCTCACAAGTGAACGTCGGGTGGTCCTCGGATGGTCGTGGCAGCCATGAAGAAATGTAGGATTCTCATCTCTCTGCGACAGTCGCTTGGGTGGTTTCTCGCATAAATGAACACAAGAATGAGTGACAAGTGAAGCGAGCTGAATAATGTCAAGAAGAAGAAGACGACGGGCAGAAAGGAAGACAGATAAGTTAACCTGGTGCCCTAATCTGGACACTTGGCGAAAAAGTCTGCGAGAAATCTGGCGGCCGTGATTGGCTGACGCCGCACTTGACCTTGGCGCCGGCCAATCATAGCCGCCGGATTTGTCGCCGTCTTTCTCGCCAAGTGTCCAGATTAGGGCCCCTGGGGTACTTAAAAACATACTAAAATAATCTCGGGCTTTAGTATCTACCGTTGGTTCCACCATAAAATAAAATAGCACAAAAAAAACTGCTTTTGAGTTTTAGGTATTTCCGCCAAATATCTAATATTGGGCCTTTTGCGACCAAGAAAATGGGCATTTCATTTAAATTGCTCACCATCCGACGAACCGAAAGTCGCAGCTAATTCTCCGCTGAAACAACCTGCAATCCTCTTCTTTAAAGTCGCAATTGTTTTTATGTGAAGGCAGAGTTACGTAGCTTGTACCGTCCAATACACTGGAGCATCATGTTGCCAACGGCCGTGCCGCAGCGTAACTGATGCCGCGCTACGACCGCTATACACGTTTGCAAGAAGGCTCCCGTGCGCCGCCATTTTGGGCGATGCTGGCGCCGCCTAACGTTTCCGCCATGCTGGGGTGCGCCAGGGCAACGGCCAGGGGCACGTCACTGGGGTGCGCGATGACAAGATGGCGGCGTCTGCTGTGTCGCCGACGGCCTGGATTAGCGACACACTTACTGTTTCGGAACGCAGGGGGAGGTATCCACTCAGATTCGTAGCATCAAATATTGTAGGACGGGTCATGTTTAAGGGTTGCAGAGCTCTGACTTTTTAACGATCGCAGCCTTTGTTCCAGCACGTCGTGGAAGCAAGAGCTGCCGCGAGCGCAGCCATCGTTGATGCAATGGCCATGCGGCTTCTGGCGCTTTCTGATGAAAGCTTTGAGACTCTATGCTTCGTTTTACCTTATGTGCGAGCGAAGGCAAAGCTGGAAGCGCGAGCACGAAAGCTCCGTACGTTCCGGCTTCGCTCGAGCGCGCGAGCTGGGGAGAAACGCAAAAGTGCTGGTCTCGCGCTTTAGCTTTGGCTTCGCTCGCCGATAAAGTGAAACGAAGTATAGATATTTTTCTAATTTTTTCGATTTGTTGCTGGTTTACGTGTTTTATTCAACTGTTTGTGCTTTTTTGCAGTCGAAGAGAAACACCTGCATGTTTTATAAATATATATATTTTTAATTTATTCTTGCGTTCAGTGGTGTATTCTTCGGCAAGAGACGCTTGGCAACATAGGCCTCCTGCGCTGAAGCTTTGAATAGGGTGCCTACATGTCTGTCTGTCTCAGGGTGAAGACATCCATTGTTGCACTGAATCTTCAGCGCGTGACGCTCTCGTGCACTTGGTGCGTGACGTGGGCGCTAAAATGTCGTCCTCTGCATTAGCCAAAGCTACGCGCTCGAGCTGATTGACACCAGATTGCGCGTACTTCAAAATGCATAAAAAGCGATTGGGCGTAAAAATGGCTGAGATGTCACCACTCAAGCAAATGAGCGCGTGTGTATGAAGGCACTCTAGCTTTGAATAGGGTGCCTACATGTCTGTCTGTCTCAGGGTGAAGACATCCATTGTTGCACTGAATGTTCAGCGCGTGACGCTCTCGCGCACTCGGTGCGTGACTTGGGCGCTAAATGGCGTCTCTGCATTAGCCAAAGCTACGCGCTCGAGCTGATTGACACCGGATTGCGCGTACTTCAAAATGCATAAAAAAACGATTGGGCGTAAAAATGGCGGAGATGTCATCACTCAAGCAAAAGCGCGCGTGTGTATGAAGGCACTCTAGCTTTGAACAAACTGTAGCGCCCTCGTTTTGAGTAGTACAAGATCACCTGATCGAGCCTCGCGCTACTTATGGCACGTTGGTCGAGCTTTTTTAACTCTGCCTGGTGCTGAAGAACGAAAAACACCTTTGGACGCCAAATATCGGCCAGACTCAACGCCGGAAGACAATCAAAAGTGCCAAATTCATGACACCACCGCTAGGGTACGCGTCCATTATCACTGGGCGGTGACGTCGAAACACCTGTGTCGCGAGGCTTTCATTTTTCTTTTTCTTTGTCATGTCTACTTTGGAACGCGTGAAACGGCATCTCATGGCTCGCGCTCTTAGCGTCTTAGCTTTGACGGCGTTCGGATTTTTGTTGTTTCTTTATATTTTCATCGTGATCTCGCGCTCCGCAGCAGAGCAGGCACACTTCTGCATGCCTGACAGTTTGAGACGCTCAAGTTTGTACTACCCAAAACAAGGCCTAACAAGTCCCTTTTCGCAGCACCCCCTGGGCAACGCAGGAGGCCTATTGTTCGATATGCAGCGAACATCCTGGCTGGAGAGTAGGCCTGCCTAGAGCCACTAAATGAGCTACGCTTAGAGTATCGGCACTCCTAGAGCCACTAAATGAGCTACGCTTAGAGTATCGGCACTCCGTTCCCCGACATTGTTGTGGGCGCCGCCATATTGGGGCTTGTGCAGAGCAGACGCAACTGCAGATCGTCATGATTCAAAAGTGCGACTTCCTCAGCATTCGATTCGGTGTTAAAAAGCTTATGTAATATTGCTTTTCTCTGTCGCGGACTGTTTAAATATTTGTGGAGGACGGAAAAGCGTTTCCTGTGATTTCAGATAAAGCTTCAGAGAACTGGCAACCATGATTTTAAGCCACAATATGGCCAAGTGTCGTTACTCTGAAGCGTAGCTTATTTAGTGGCACTAGGCACTCCGTTCCCCGACATTGTTGTGGGCGCCTCCATATTGGGGCTTGTGCAGAGCAGACGCAACTGCAGATGGTCATGATTCAAAAGTGCGACTTCCTCAGCATTCGGTTCGGTGTTAAAAAGCTTATGTAATATTGCTTTTCTCTGTCGCGGACTGTTTAAATACTTGAGGAGGACGGAAAAGCGTTTCCTGTGATTTCAGATAAAGCTTCAGAGAACTGGCAACCATGATTTTAAGCCACAATATGGCCAAGTGTCGTTACTCTGAAGCGTAGCTTATTTAGTGGCACTAGGCCCGCCTGACCGCGGTGCGCGGTTCGAGGTTAAGAGGGATCCCACTTGCAAAGGTGTATCAGCAGCTCATAGCTGTACCAGAAATCCTATGTGCACTCTAGCAAAGCGGCACCAAAACTTCATATTTTCGCGCCTGCAGCCGCGCGTGCGCACGCCTTCTGGGTAACGCGCCGGTGCCGACACCTGTCGCGATCAATACCACGCGACTCAGGCGAGCCGCTCCGGTCCCAACACTACCCAAGTATTCTATACTTCGTTTCAGCTTGGGTCCAGACGCAGCCGATGCTACAAGCACGAGCGTGTGGCCCTGAACAGTGCCTTTACTGCACGAGTGCGCGTGCTTGGCAGGGACGCTGGAAGCCCGGAGCTCGCGCTTGTAGCATCGGCTGCGTCTGGACCCAAGCTGAAACGAAGTATAGCACACGGCGTGCGGTAGTGTTACAGTGTTCTAGTACACTATACACCTTTGCAACTGGGATCCCGTCTTAACCTCGAACCGCGCACCGCGGTCAGGCGGGCCTACTCTCCAGCCAGGACGTTCGCTGCTGATCGAACAATGTTGCCAAGCGTCTCTTGCCGAAGCATACACCACTGAGCGCAAGAATAAATTAAAAAATATATATATTTATAAAACATGCAGGTGTTCTCTTCGACTGCAAAAAGCACAAACAATTAAATAAAATACGTAAACCAGCGCCAGAAGCCGCATGGCCATTGCATCAACGATGGCTGCGCTCGCGGCAGCTCTGGCTTCCACGACGTGCTGGAACAGAGGCTGCGATCGTTAAAAAGTCAGCTCCAACCCTTAAACATGACCCGTCCTACAATATTTGATGCTACGAATCTGAGTGGATACCTCCTCCTGCGTTCCGAAACAGTAAGTGTGTCGCTAATCCTGGCCGTCGGCGACACAGCAGACGCCGCCATCTTGTCATCGCGCACCCCAGTGACGTGCCCCTGGCGCACCCCAGCATGGCGGAAACGTTAGGCGGCGCCAGCATCGCCCAAAATGGCGGCGCACAGGAGCCCTTCTTGCAAAGCGTGTATACCGGTACGATGCTCATTCACATCGAAACGTGCAGGGGTGGGCATTGAACCCGAAATCCCTTGGTTCTGCAGCGCGAGCTTCCGCTTACTTACTCCGAGCTGGTGTTTGAAGCACGTGTAGCGAGCTGTGTGCGCAGAATAAGTTTTTTTGTTTTCCGGCTCGCTGGAGTTCTTTTACTCGACGCAAAGGAACCGATTGCGCCCCCATGGCAGTCGGCAAACATAACTGAGCGCAGGTTGGTACTTAATAGGAATGTGTCTCTATATTTATACACATAAAAAGACAATCTACGAGGCAATTTATACACGTTCTGATTTATTTTATTTATCTCATTTTTTTCGCTCACAACACTCAACCAATCTCGAACGTACATAGGTGAAGATCACCAACAGAGAACTGAGGCTCCGTATTCTTTTCCACAAAGTCGCCGCCATCTAGAATTTTGTCACTTTCAGTATGGGCGAAAACACTGTTTTGCCATCGCCACATTAATAGAAAACATTTAGGATACAAACGTAACCGTCATACATTCTAGTTTTACCTCCCCCCGATTTTTTTTTTACTATATTTATAGGTTAAATGTTTTATTTTTTTCGTCGCCCTTGCCGGATACGTTTATTAGGTGGCTGGGGACGAGACTGAACGATAAAGGTATATAACATTTGCCCATCTATACGCTTCAGTAAACCCGTTTGTGTCCGAAACACCATATTTCCATTGCACGATCCGTAAAACCATACAGAGGAATAGACCGAAAACATCGGCGACTCAGTACTCATACTTGGGGCCCCTGAGCTGACAGTGTGGAGGGAGCTACATGCACACCGGACCAATGTACCGCATCCCTTTCATCACGTGGCTCCGCTCTTTGCGAGCGAAGTAGGGCTGCGAGAGCTTGAACATGTAGCCAAAGAGGGGCATGATTGGTCCAACGAGCTCCTTTAGTTTCCACCGCACTGTCAGTTTAGGGGTGTAATACCCCTGTCAGACGGGCACCTCAAATGACATTTATCCCAAATGACATTCAGTGTAAATGTCATTTAGGTAGTGTCACACGGCAACTCAAATGACATTTGACTTAAATGACATTCAAACTCAACTGAGTTCTCCCAAACTCATTTACGGCTCGTAAATGTGTAGTCTCGTCAACAGCGGTCAGCACAAGTTCCGCGAATTGAAATAAAACATTATAAATAATATAAATACAATTGAAAACAATGCTTGTAGCAATTATTTTTTGAAAAAATTGCTTATAAAGTGTATATCTCTGCACACCTTTTGCGATATATTTGTTTAATATACTCGCGGTCTCTGTTGCGCGTGCGTCAGGAACGCGATCCGACGTTCCGGCAGTTCCGGATCTATCGCACTACGATCATTGTCGTCGGCAGGCTCCATCGCTACAGGGTCACGGTCTTCGCCTGAATCGATCGCAGACGTAAACGTCAACGGGGTATACGAATCCGCAAAGAACGAAAGAGTGCGAGGAACAACGGCGAGCAAGATGCACAGAGTTCCGAAAGCAGACGAGCCAAGCGGCGGAACGGCTACGGCTACGGATTACTTGGGATTGCTGACGTCGTTTCTTACACTCTAAGAAAAAATGGAGGAAAAAGGTAGCAACGGCGCGCCTTCCTCCTTCTACTGACGCGCCCCCAAGCGGACACGAGAAGAAGGGAGGAACGAGACGTTTTCCTCCTCCTCCGGCAGACGGGAGAAAGCTTTCGCCCTCCCGACTCATCTTCGTTCGGTTTCGTTTTTCGAGCACGTCGTGTACGTTGTTTAATAAATGTTGCTGGGTTGATTGAGCTTCAGCGGCAGCAAAGGCCGCCTGTAATCCGTCTTCTAGACCAAACGTGCAGAACATTTCGGTTGCATCGATGTTTTTATCCCTAATTTTATCAAACGAGCAAACGAAGCCGCTGGAAACAGCGAAGTTCCGGAGCAGTGCCAGCAGCGCTACGTACACTGGGTAAAATGGCCGTCTCTGGATTGCGGGACGCACGCGGGTCTACAGTAGCGGAACCATGCGGAACTGTGTCGACGCTTTCGACGTTATGGAAATCGCAGGAACTGCGTCCAAGACCGGCAGGTTTTGCTACTGGCTGCCTGGGTGCCTTCCGTGCTGAGTTCGGTTCTGTTTTCCGATGCCGAGTGCCAACCGGCAATCAACGTGGCTTTGTATTTCTGCGTGTCAGCAACATAGCAGCAACATCGTGACGGCAGTGTTGTGCGTTGTGAACAGAAGACTGGAATTATCGCCGATGTGACCCGGTGGCAATCAGTTCGTCGAACGACGTTTCATGGACAAATCGTTTCGTCGACACTGCGATGTTTCATCGACAGATCGTTTCGTGGAAACGAGCACCCGCTCGTTTCATCGACAGACGTTGCGACGTTTCGTCGACAGCTCGCTCTGCCAGCTCCGCCAGCTGCACCTCCTCGCGGCCTCTGCGCCTGCGCGACGCGCTGCCTTGTGCTGGATGGATGGATGAATGGATGAAAGATGGCCGACTGGGGCAAGTATGGCGAACCAGTGCGCCGCCATCTTGCCTCACCGACTTAAACTATCTCAATAATATTTGCTGTTTTTTTCTTGTTTTTTTTTTTTTTTTTCTTTAAGGGGGGGGGGGGGGCTATTGATCGCGCCGATGTCGGAACTTACGATTTGTATGGTTTCGCTCGTGTCTTTGCCCGAACCTTTGGGGAAGCGTTGTCAAAGACGGAAAGTTTTGTTCTCGACCACTGTCCTCTCTCAAATTAGATTCTTAAAACATTCACCAATATGCGCTGCTCTTGAGGGCTACGCTTTCGGCAGCATACGTGATCGAGATGTCTGTACGCCATCGAATGCAACCCTTCGCGGGCTGGCCGCCGGCACTTCGACTGTTTTGACGAAGTGGAAGGGTCGTTTCCAGAGCAAGTGTATCTTTCCGCGCGTCGCGTCTTTTGGTAGAGTCCTCAAGAGCCACCTGAACATAGCATAGGTAGTCCACACGTCAAAACACTGAAGATCTTAAAAAAAAATGAAAGAAAAAACGAGGCCTGTTTGCGGTGCACATAACCATTTTATCGTTGAAAATGGCATAAAATCGGTTTTTAAGCTAATTGGCATCTGGTCTTAGCCGCTAGCAATAAACTTTGTAGGAGACTGAGCGACTGAGCATTCGGTTTCGCGTAGTTTACTTTTACGGTCATAAAACACGGTTCTTTTTTTCCTCAAAACACGGGGTATTCAACGTGCTGTACATAACAGACCGCATACGAATTTTAGATTTTAGCATATTTAGCTTCTGGACATTAAATAACAACACAATAGTTCTGCATTTGTTATGTTTGTAGTGAAACTTTGCATGCACATAAACCAATGTGTGACCAAAGAACATCAGATTTGGAAGCCACTCTTTTATGCAAAGAGCTGGGTCAGAAACTCGACCCTGGTATCTGTCTGCTGGCATCGATAAAAACAATTGAATGTCGCGCCTGAGGACCAGTCGGCTGCTGCCGACAGATCTCGTCTAGTGGTACTATACTGCTTCCAAGGCCTTGGATGCGGCGGCTGCTCGAGAGAAGCTATATGATGCATTAAGTTGCACATTCGATACCAACTATGGTTTACTTTGTGTAATAAGACTAAACTTGGCGTAATGTTTTATTTATCTATTACCAATTCTCGTGGTTTTTTTTTGTTTTTTTTTTTCTTTTTTGCATTGCAATGTAGCGTTTTTTAGGTTTACTCGCGGGCACCGTGCTCGCGGGAGTGCGAGCGTTATCTGTGTTTCGTGATTTTGTTATTTATTTTTATTTGATATTGTTTACAACCCCCTTCTTATGTAATGTCCTTTTTAAACGGCCCTCAAGGATAAATGACGACGAAACGAGTGCGACTAAACAGTTTTTTTGCGTATAAGTCGCAGCAGCCAGTAAAACACGGCACCACTTTTCCTTTTCAATAATTGAGGGTAATGTTTATGTTTAATTTAAATATAAATATTAGGGTTCTAATGTAGAAATAAAATGCTTTAAGCTGTACTTTTAATTAAAAATAACCAATATGAAAAAAAAAAACTGTGTCCATGACTTTTTTTGCAACCCACCGGTAGATCGAAGTTTTGTTTTGCGCCTAGGCATATTTTTCTCCACCACTTTTCTTCTTCCAGTAACTGTCTGTTCCATAAACGGGCATCGTAACTTGCAAATATCCGAATAGGCTGCGCGCGAAGTCCTGTGCGCTCTTGCTTATTCCATGTGACACGGATGAGAGCGAGAGGATAGCGCAGTTGCTCTCCTTGGAGAGCAACTGCGCTAGGCATCGTCGTTGTCATCTTTTACAACCGCTTGTACCTTGAGTTTCCGGCAATCCTTTCAAAGCCGAAAAAAAAGTTTGTCGACGAAACGTGCTGTCCACGAAACGATTTTCGACGAAACGTCACAGTGTCGACGAAACGTGTGTCCATGAAACGTGTGTCCACGAAAAGTTGTCCACGAAACGTAATTCCACGAAACGAGTTTCGACGAAATGATAGGGACCCGATGTGACCGTGTGTTCGCGTATCAGTGGTGTAACAACAAGATGAGATGACGTAAACTGTCGGGCTTTGATGCCGCTGGTCGGGCCTTGATCGGAGAGGGCGGAGTGTCGCAGGTTGACATTCCGCTTTACATTAAAGAGTTCAAGACCACTTGAGGGATTAGGTGCAATCGGTCGACGTGCGGATAGTCATATTGGAACGCTGGTCTGAACAGTAAGCTCCTACAGCTCCTATCGTACTGTGGCCAATGTGACTGGCGGTTGTCTCCTCCCCGAGAGCGATTGCGCTCTGTAGAAAGGACTGAAAAGTACGAAGTTATGACGGAAAGCACGTATATTTACAGTGTGGAATTTCAGCATTAAAAAATAATAGTAGGTAAAATCGAAAAAAAAAGAAGAAAAAAGCTATGGTTGAAAAAAACCCGAGACTGCGGGTAAACGACATAACACTAAAAAGTCTCTAACAAGGTTTACCGTAGGGTGCCTTCATGTGCGCTTTGCTTAGGGTGGAGACATCTCGCCATTTTGTCCCACACTTTTATTTTTCTTTTTTGTTCAGAAGCGCGTGAAAGAGCGTGTTTCTGCACGCGCTTGTGGCGCTGACTGTGCTATGGCGACATTTTGTTTTCGTCGATTTCTTTGTATTTTACCCGTGAGCGCGTGCTGTCGGCATCGGGTACTACAAAGGGTGGCATCACCCTAAACAGAAGGACATTGAGGCACCCTATTTACCCGCAGTCTCGGGGTTTTTTCAATCATGTGCAATGTACACCAGCTAGTGGTGCAAAACTATCGATAGTACTATCGATAGTATCGATAGTCGCCAGAAATCTGACTATCGATAGTCAAAAAACTATCGATAGTACTATCGATAGTCGACTATCGAAAAACTATCGATAGTACTATCGATAGTCGACTATCGAAAAACTATCGATAGTACTATCGATAGTCGACTATCGAAAAAGTATCGATAGTACTATCGATAGTCGACTATCGAAAAACTATCGATAGTACTATCAATAGTCGACTATCGAAAAACTACGATTGTACTATCGATAGTCGACTATCGAAAAACTATCGATAGTACTATCGATAGTCGACTATCGAAAAACTATCGATAGTACTATCGATAGTCGAATATCGAAAAACTATCTATAGTCGACTATCGAAAAACTATCGATAGTACTATCAATAGTCGACTATCGAAAAACTATAGATAGTCGACTATCGAAAAACTATCGTAAACCTATCGATAGTACTGTCGACGGTTTACTATCGATAGTTTTGCGACACTAGTAGTTTGCGTCGCTCCCTCTTCTCTCTTTCTCGCTTTATTTTTCAAAGGGGATACCCACTAGCCCAAGCGCTTAAGGCCCTGTCACACTGAAGCAACACGACGGCAACAGCAACACAACACGTTGTCCGACAGTCGGGCAACTTGTTGCTCGCTTCCCGTGTTGTCCTACAAACCTGTCACATCGCGGCAACTGCAGCACAACATGGACGACAGCTAAAATGTTGCCTCGGTATGACAGTTTTCGGCAACAAAAACAGCAGCAACTTGTGTTGGACAACGTGTGTTGCCTTTATTGCTGGCTGAGCGAATTTCGGGCCGGCAACACGACAATATAGATAGCTTCGATGGCAGAGCTATATTCCCTATGAATAACGTCTTACTCAAATGAAGGCTTGGAAAACGTTAGATAATAATATTTAAGGCTGGCATGCAGCTAAAATATTTTTGTGAATGTTGTTACTGTGTAATTACGGAAAGCGATTGTAGAAATGGTCACAGCTAGGGTCGTGAACGTTCAGACTTCTGTTGAAATTAGAACCGTCGAGAGACCAGCTCACATTACTGCTAGTGAAATAAAATGGCATGCCTACCCAGCCTCTGATAAAGTATAATAAAAATAATCCTGGAAAGCGAAGATTAAAAAATCGAAGCATTAAAAAGACCACTCTGATCATGGTTGTTGATGTTTGGAACTTGAAAACAGCCGCTACCAGACATCTTATTTGTTTCAAAAATACCCAGGACGTTTTGGGGAATGAAGCGATCACACAGCAGGCGGTATAGGTAAAAGCGTTGAAAAGTTTTATTCCACCGATTGTTATGAAGGCCGATCTTGTCGGTGTCGCAGTTTTGAAACGCTGTCAGTTCAGCTCAACACCACGCTACAAAAGACGCTTTAGGGTACTGCCGGTGCTTACTCAATTTTACAGTAAAATATGAATTGCACAAAAGAAAGAACCGGGCAGAAACACTTCATACCGGGTGGCGCAAATCCCGAACATATATCGGCGATCTCACTTTCCTTGGTTAAGGCTATCTGCTTTATTAGCGAATGAAGAACATTTTGATAAAATAAAGGGTGGAAAATACTCCCCGTGTCAAGTTTTCTAATCACAGTCACTGGTTGATGCCATCCCGTCGTAATTTCCGGCCCTTCGAACGCACTAGCACTTTGCAGAGTCACATTTCCAGCGACACCGCGCCGCACACGAACAAAAGTAAACAATCAAGATGGCGGAGTGTTCCTCGTTGTTTCTCGTGTTGTCCCCGCCGTCAGCGCGGTATGACAGGGTTGTCGGACAACAAATTGGACAACACGGTTGCCGGGCGGCAGCAACATGTTGTCCGACTGTTGTTGTTGCCGCGATGTGACAGCGTCGCCGGCAGCATGATTTCCTTGTGTTTCCGGATAGAGTTGACCAACTGTTGCCTCAGTGTGACAGGGCCTATACCATCCTAACTTGGGTTCAGCTTTCAGTGATGAGGAAGACGGGAGTTTGGGCGAAGAGAGGAGGAAGGGACGCGAGCGGCGGTGCGGCAACTGTGTTCGCTCTAGCGGTGCAAAACTATCGATAGTACTATCGATAGTATCGATAGTCGCCAGAAATCGGACCACCGATAGCAATATAACTATCGATAATGTCGCACAACTATCGATAGTCGACAATCGAAAAACTATCTAGTACTATCGATAGTGATTATTGAAAAACTATCGATAGTACTATCGATAGCCGACTATCGAAAAACTATCGATAGTCGACTATCGAAAACCTATCGAAAAACTATCGATTGTCGACTATCGAAAAACTATTGATAGTACTATCGATAGTCGACTATCGAAAAACTATCGATAGTACTATCGATAGTCGACTATCGAAAAACTATCGATAGTACTATCGATAGTCGACTATCGAAAAACTATCGATAGTACTATCGATAGTCGACTATTGAAAAACCATCGATAATACTATCGATATCGACTATCGAAAACTATCGATTGTACTATCAATAGTCGACTATCGAAAAACTATCGATAGTACTCTCGATAGTCGACTATCGAAAAACTATCGATAGTACTATCGATAGTCGACTATCGAAAAACTATCGATAGTACTATCGATAGTCGACTATCGAAAAACTATTGATAGTACTGTCGATAGTTGACTATCGATAGTTCCGCGACACTATCGATAGTTTTGGAAAAACTATCGATAGTATCGATAGTCGATTTATCGATAGTTTTGCATCACTAACACCAGCTCGTTTGCGCCCTTACATTTTGTTCAAAAAAGCTACCCTTTATTTTGCTGGTTAAATATACTACGGTTCCTGGAGAAACTGCCCTCCAAGTGGCGCGCTGGGATGAGCGCTAGAAGTTTTCGAGCTGGCCACGGCGTATAATGTGCATGTGTCTAAAAAGATCAATATTAGAACCTTTGGGAATCTCCACGAAATTAACAATTTTTATTGGTGAATTTTATGGCGGTGGTGGGGACACAGGATGGGCTCCCCAAGAGGAAATAGTGCCTGCGTATTTTCTATTGCTGCGAGTTTATTTCGGCGTCTTGCCGTCTAGAACTGTTCATTTTCATTGACTGAAGCCCAACAAACAATATGCTTTCAAAAACAAACTTCTCCAAAAAGCACTTGAGTGCCCCTTAAACACCTGCCGCAAGTCGCGGCTTTCACTGCATTGAAGTTGATCGAAAAGCGATTTCTCTGCCCGTGAAGCATCACTAGCTGAGTGAATATCCGCTCTACAGAGATTAGTTCAAGACGGCAATTGAAGCCGTGCGCCAACAGCACGAATAGAAAAACAAACACTACAATAGAAATACAGGCTACGACGTGCCGTGCGGGGAAACAAACTCATGGCTTCGAGCCGCATTGGAGCGGCTTGATTTATTGGCTTTCAAATAATTACGGCATGATCGAGGGTTTACTTTTTAATAAGAGATTCATCCCCATGAGCCATTCAAAATACTCTCAGGGGTATGACATTGCTGGGAAAAAATCAGCATGCTGGGAATATTGTTTATTGGTTAGGGGTCACCGAAAAGTTCCGTACGTTCAAAACGACCAGTATAAAAGGTGGAAGTGCAGAGCACGGGTTTAGTGTTCGGGTTAGTGTGCCGTTGCATTGACGTTTGTATGTGCCATGTGTGTGCATGTCCCCAATGTATGTTCACCTCATGCTTGTGGTATGCGTAATGTGTGTACATGTGTATGTAGTAGAGGATCCGAAAGCGCTATAGGGTAGCCTGAGGAAATAAGAAAAATAATTTTTTGTAGAACATGAATCTGGCGGTACCTAGCGCCACCTAGCTTAGCTACTTGCAATTACTCTGCTTGAACCTGCCATCTGGTGGCAAGCGATTTAACCTTCTTTCACGCTACGCGGTAAACAGCGGCTTCGACTTCGTTCTTTTGAGAGCGGCTTTTGGTTTCTCGGTTTGGTTTGCTATTCCTCCTTGGTGTGCGGTTGGCGAAATAATTGTTACTCTAGGAACAGCAAAGGTAAGACGTGAAGTGCGCGAAGTAACTGGGTGTCGGTTGTCTCCGTTTAACATCGCAGTGCTGACGACGAGAAGACTGAGTAACTGCTTTCGAAACTTAAGTTTTGTACCTGCGGAGGGAACCTTGCTTCGGAAATAAACAGTTCGCGGAAAGCTCGTGTTACGCTTTTATTTGCTTCTCCTTTCGTCCCGTACAAGAGACGTAGCGTCCTCGTTAAGCCTTATTGAGCTCGATTTGCTCTGATTTAGGGCCGCCATAATGAGATGCAGGCGACGGAGGAACTAGTTGCTCCCCTGCTTCAGGGACGAAGGTTTCTCCCTTTATGTAGGAACATAGGTTACAAGACCGTTCCTCCTTTTAGGGAGGACTATCCATACCCTTTTTTCTAAGAGTGTAGTTGCCACAAAACACCTTGTCTCCGTCAAAACGTGTACGGTACTTAGTTTTCATCACCGTGTTTGAATTCTATGTTCTGAGAATTCATTACATTTTATTTACTTAGTAAACAATAAAATAAATACTAGTTCGCCGGGTTAACAACAGACCGCTATCGTTGAGTTGCCCGTCTGACACGACATGACTTAAATGTCATTTGAAAATCCTAAAGGCCTTTAGCGTAAATGACATTCAAGGTGCCCGTCTGACAGGGGTATAAGATTTCTGGAACAGTCCAACTCATCATGATGAAACAAACTACACCGACTTTACGTAACATATGCAACAATTTAATCAGACGTTTCGACCCCCATACAGGAGACATCACCAGTGAAGCGAAGTTGGCATGAATAAGAGAAGCAACAACCAGAAATCCTATTATTCCTGGATTTCTGGTTGGTGTTTTAGAGCGCAGCTCTTAAGCGCCCGTTTCTGGCTTCAGCGGCGTTGCCGCCGTCGGCGCAACCGCGCGCGTGGCATTATGGGAATAACGCAACCGAGCATAACCGCGCGTTGCATTATGGGAAAATTACCCCGCTAAATTTAGCGGAAAATTTTCCCCACTAAGTTTAGCGGGAAAATGTTCACGCTAAATTTAGCGGAAAAAAATTCTCCATAAAATTTAGCGGAAAAAAAATTCCCCGCTAAATTTAGGGGAAAAAATTATCAGCTAAATTTAGCGGAAAATTTTCCTCCGCTAATTTAGCGGGAAATTTTTCAAAAATTTCCCGCTGAATGGGAGGGGAGCAGAAGAAGAGGAGGGGAGGGGGAGAAGGGGCGTACCCTCCCTCCTCCTCCTCAATTGGCTGTGCTCTAATTCGCCATTACAGAGAATTGTGAACGTCTTTCATTTTTTTCTCATCCCTGGTATCTTGGCTTCACTGATGATGTCTGCTGTATACGGGAGACGAAACGTCCGATTAAATTGTTATATTTGTTTCGTAAAGTCGATATAGTTTCTTTCGTCAGCTTAGGGGTGAACGGAGTATAAATGTAAAGTAGCACACCCGTGTCCCAGTCACTAGTTTTCCGCGTTGTGACGCTTGTGTCACCAGGTTGCGAGGAAGGAGAAAAAGAGCGAAGGGTTGCGAGCGGACAAAACGAATATAATTCATTTTCTGTCACCGCCCTAGGTATGCCTGCAAAGCGAGCGACGTGAGCATGCAATCGCTCTGTCAACAAGGTTATTATGGACACAATTTGACGAACGTAATTTGTGGTGATGAACTTTATTGGGGGCGCGGTACTGTCACCGTTTGATCATAAAGCTATTTCATTGTTTCCAAAAACTGAGAGTCCAGGGTGCGACGAAAACAAGCCAGATGAGCAAGCTGGCCACCTCGTGAAGCGGAAGAAAAAGTAGGAGTGCGTTCGCACCAAAATTAGTACATCCAGAATGGCAGCTGCCAGGAGAGGAAAAACAATATTTTGTGGAATGGTGTATACACGCACAGACAGTAACGTAATCACACTCTTCCACGTGCTTTTGCAGGAGGATTCGACGCAACACCTCCTGGATAACAAAGCCTTGGTGCCGACGGCGTCATCTAAATGAAGGCTAAACGCAGACTATGCACGACCACTGGGTCGGCGTTCGTGTGGGACTTAGGCTCTCACTGACGGAGCACGAGACCCAGTCAAATGATGAAGTAGTAGTTTTCTCCTAATCTGTGCACCGCATCGGCCTTTATTTAGGCGACACCGAAAATTCAGCAATGCGACTTTCTTATCATGTTTGTTGCAGGTTTAGAAGAGGATGATAAGCTGCTCCCACAAAGCCCCCCCCTCCCCCTTTCAACTTTTGCACAGCGAACGCTGGAGTGGAGGAAACCCCACCAACCAAGGAGATCGGTGAGCTTATCGCCAGTGAAAAAAAAAGAATGCTGAGTCCCTGAGTTACATTTATGTATACACGGCGTCTGCTTTTTCGCAGAAGAGCGCTAGTATGCATGCTAAGAACCGGTTCAACGGCCCAGTAAACAAATATGGCAGCGAGCAGAAGGCAATTATTGAAACACTCTATATAGGCGGTGTTGCATCAGCAGGCGGGCAGCGAAGAAGAAGGTTGGTCCCTGAGTCCCAGCATTTCTTCCGAGGCATCCCAGAGGCGCTTTGCGCTCACTGGATCGAGGGCCCAACGGGGGGCCACGGAAGGTCTGCAGTCGGCGAAGTACCTGGAACGACGGAATCGTGGGGTCACTTTCCCGAGAAAGAAGGCGAGCGATTTGGGTTCAACCATCACCACCTGGAATAATCGAAGCACCGGAATGTTGACGTCATCCCAGTAAGATCCAGCGAAGACACAGTGGTGAGTCTGCGTTATTTCACCCCTAAGCTGAGACTGCGGTGGGATTTACGCTCTCGGCGGTCCGATCAACCGCCTTCCTTTCGTCATCCTAAGTCAGCTCTCCGTGCGAGGATGTGGGCGAGAGCGTGATCACGTGGCGAAGGATCTACGCATGACTGGTCCAACGCGCTCCTATAGCTTGCACCGCGCAGTCTCAACTTAGGGCTGAACGGAGTATTGCTGACTGAGCGTTCGGCTGAGCCTCGTGTCCAATCAACGCGTCGATGGACTCTTGGCGTCGGGCTCGGGTTCAAGTGGTGAGTTGGCGCCGTCCGACCAGGATGGCATTTTATGGAGAAAGAGGAGGAGGTGCGCAGGCTTTGATTATTGTTGGTGGTTAGGTAGGAGCAAAGCTAGCTGCCTTTTCTAATGCGAAAGCATTAACTCTCCCATGGAGCGAAGCCGGCGTTATCTGATGTCTGTAGCAGCGAAAAACGACACCTAAATACCCAT